>CAIGRP010034977.1:0-34474 GCA_903798385.1 Fraxinus cuspidata
AACGAAACTGAGCCCGTGACAGGTCACTACTTACTAGTGAAAAAAAAAAAGAGAAAAAAAAATCTCCTTGGTAGATTGCATTGTTGGTCCTTAGCTTTTTCACCAAGCAGCACATTGGTCCCCAACTTATGAGAATGAGTGCGGTTGGTTCTCAATCTTTCAAAATAAGTGCTTATCCCGAACTAATTTTTAAACAAATATTCATAAGACTCGTTATATTATCAATTTTCAACCACATATTTCATCATTTTTTATTAAAATTTACTAAAAATTTGACTTTTAGCAAAACCAAACATAGGTTTAATAAAAAGTTGCAGAAGTAACACTAGAAACACCCTTTGAGGCATCATGATCATCTTCGGCACCAAAAAATGAAGTTTTCGCCCATTTTGGGGCTGAGGGTTCAAACTCATTCACCTGGGTTCTAACTTTCAACATTTTTATGGGTAGGGTTTGAAGTTCGAATGCTATGCCACCTAAGGCCCAAATTCGCAAAAATATGAATACAGGATTTAGGCAATGAGTTGTACATATATATCGCAAAGTTTGGTTGCAGTGGTAACATTAGGCTTGAGCAAAGAAATCAAAAAATCAACAAAACCGATTGAACCAAACAAACTCGGGTTGGTTTGAAATAGCATATCAGTTCGATATTTAACCACTACTACGTCGGGTCGGGTTGGTTATGGATTAAGACTCCAACCCGTTGGTTAACCAACTCAACCCAACTCGCGCACTACCTTTTGCTTATTTGAAATTGTCCACATGTCTACAGAAACATCGGATTATGAAATTAATATCTTTATTTTATAGAACTTTTGATATCTGCAAGCAATTATTTGTTTCTAATTTTAAAATTGTCGATTCTTTTGAATGGTTGTTCTGCTTAATCTAATTGCACTTTTAATTGATCTATATATAAACTTTATCACTATATATCTAAATGTTATTTCGTTAACTTGTTTTCAACATTTGTTATAAATGTGGGTAAAGTGTCTATCAAATGCTTAGCTTATGAATTGACCATGAACTTTGTGTGTTACTTCTGTCGAAATTTGATATTGCAACTTCAATGAAACTTGCTATGACTTAACTTTAGATCCGAAACAATTTCTTCTAAAAAAAAAAAAATTCAATTCAAACTAAAAGTGCAAGCCGACTAACCGAACCAAACCGATTTTGTTTAAGAGCTAGATTCTAGAATGGTTTGGTTTGAATTGAAATTCAACCAAACCAATTAATTTGATTTTGGTGTCGGGTTGAAGTCTAAACCGACCCAAACAAAACCTCGCTCGAGCCTGGATAACATGTTAATGATTTTTTATCAAGTGTCAACTACAGAAGTTTAAAGCATCCGAAAAAGGCCGTGAGCATGCACAAGGGGCAAACTTAATAGAAATATTTCACACAGATATAACATTCATAGAGCCCTAACCTAGCACAAATACCATGTCGAATATATTTAGTTCTGTAGACAAGGTTTATGTCTGTCGAACAATAACCCCCACTAACAAAGCAATGTGTGAGCTTCGTTAAAAGCGAGTGATCATTGAACATGCAATTTCGTCAAGGCATTCAAATCATTCAGTTTAAATAAACTTTCACATACATTTCCCTAGACCTTAAACGTCACTTTTCTTTCAATTCATAATTCACGATAGCATAAAATGCTGAATGTAATAACCAGAGGATGTGCGTGAAGATCCAAAGCCCGGCTTTCACGAAGTTGCACCTGGATCGCTAATTACGCCCAAGAAGTCGTCCTTTATGGTGCCAATACAGAACTGCAAAAGAAGAGCTAACATCAGAGTTAATGTGGTGGAGGATGAAACAACTAAGTTGATTATAAATGAATAGATTGCACTGGAGACGAGAAATATTGACGTGATCTTCAGACCTTGACAAATTACCTAAACTAAAGCTACTCAAGACTAATGCAGGTTACACAGAGGCAAGGTCATTAATTTGGAATATAATGCAGGAAAGATAGTCAAAAACTTACACTCACTTTTGTTTTTTTATCATAAAGGCTATTTTAATAAATAAATAATGCACTAGCAACTAGTTGTTCCCATGTACAGTGTAATTTGTTTTAACGCCAAAATTTCAAACTATTATATATAAGCAGGCATTTCATGAGTTAGCATATAAGTAACAAAATTGACTTAGCAACTGATGTTTGAGTAAGCTTGCTAAAAGAATTTTTATTTTCTTCTTCTTTGCCGAATGGTTTACGTAGATTTCATTAAGTCAATTAGATTTTCATCATAGTGTTTTAGCATACAATTCCATTCTCTCTCTCTCTCCCCACCCACCCACATTAACTATCAAATATGAGCATTCAGCATTCACTAAAAATACGCACATGCTCATTTGTTCCATTTTTCTCAAAGAGAAAAGGGGGATGAGAGGAGGGGGACACCCAGACAAGCATACAACAAGCCAACAATAAAGAAATACATTTTGATGTATGCAAAAGACTGTTAAAGGGCATACAATTTCTGTAGCATCAACTCGAGTTCCAATAATCTTCAGCCTAACTTCACTTTCTTTTTGAATTTTAACCTGTCGATGACAAAATAGATCATGCATTCTGAATAGTAAAACTAAAGATACATAAATATGTGCTTAACAAAAAAAGGGGAAATGCAGATAGCACGTACAGATCCATCTGAAGTGGTGTAATTAGGCATGTCTCCTGTTTGAAACTCCATATCATCTGGTATCAACTATGCATGAATAAAGCAAACATCACATTGCATCCAGAAAAGTTAAATTAAAACAGAGAGAGCAAATGACTTCACTGGAACAATTTGGTGCGTAATTTATCTCAGGTTTACAAAGGGTAATTTCTACCAAAAGTATATGTGGCCAAAATTTCAACTAGATATGCAGACAAAGGGTATCCAAGATCATAATATGTATGTAGACAACAGTTAACCAGAAACAGGAGAAGAGAGAGCAATAAAACACACAATCCAGTGGACAAAAACAATACTAAGACAGTCAAATTTACACCTCAGATCAGTGAGGTCCAGTCGAAGCCCTAAGGATAAGGGGAATTTGTTAACAGGCTCTGACAACTTCCTAAGGAGCATTCATCTCTTGCATTGACTAGGAGACTGGACCAATATCACAAAAACTGCGAGATTTCCTCCTAAACAACGTTCCAATCATTAATTGGAATCTAGTAGAACCGTCAGCTCCTTTATCTTCAAAGAAAGCTTAACATGTGATCTTAAAATCAACAAATCATTACTTAATTGGATTCTCTTTCTTAATACATGACTCCAAAAGAATCAAACTATATCATGAAATTCCAGAAAACATATATAACCCCTTTAATAAGTAAGAATTAAAATCATGTCATGGCATATAAAAATAATCAATGAGTGAACAATATATCACGATTACCACTGCACCTAAATTATACTATTCAGGTTTAAGGTCCAACCACAAACACTGCCATTTTACAGAAGACAGTACAGCATATTGGGGTTCGAATTCTTTGATCCAACAGCCAGGTTTTGATATCACACTAGCTTTTTATCTTTTTCAGAATACCCTGAAGCATACCAAACACTCGTCCTCCTATCACTTTTGACCCTCTAATCCTGTGAATCCTGTTAAGATCCCTTCTCAACAAGACAAACGAATGTCCGCCTTTCCTTTTCTCAAAAATTATTCCATAAGAACATAACTACATTTCGTTCCTGTTCCAGATATCATGGAGACTTTATTCCAGACTATTAGAAATTTTAATTTCTCACCATATTCAATGAGTTCTGCACTAATCAAATTGAGTAAAATCATAATCTCAAGTAAATGGCTGAGTCACAGAGTGCAACATCCAAATTCAGCAGACAAATTAAAAAGATACATAACCTCTAAACCCCAACAAAGTTGTTGATTTTTTCAATGATGAACAAAAAAGACAAACTTCGAAAAAAAAAAAAAGCAACGAGAAAATCCCAATAATAGTGCAAAAATAATTGTAAAATACGGTACTCACATGATTTGATACGAAAATTTGCACTGGCCCTGCTTCAGCAAAAAAACCCATCTGTAACAAATACAAAACATGTCTCTAAGATCCAAAATCTCATAGAGATCACTACTAACAAACAGATGCAGACTGAATACAAAAGGGTTGTGCAAAATGTTCACTGCTTATCACTTTATTTTAATATAGTTACTTTTATTTAATTGGTGCTTATTAAGCATTTTGTCAGGAGAAAAGGGCTTAGTTTTCATTTTCTTTAAAGCTTAGTCCTAACTTCTAGGATTTTATAAAACATGATTAGGGTTTCCTCTATTCTTAGATTTCTTAGATTATTCAACAAAATACTCTCCCTACTTTGCCTAATTTCTCAATATTCATCAGAATCAACAAGCTTTACAGTCTTAATCATCTAATTTCCACTGCATCATAAGCTACATATTAATTTGAATGAAGAAAAAAAATCTGACCTTGTTAACCATGGTAACAACAGCTTCAAGAATCTCCCCCTTAAACGGACGAAACACCACGCACTGGTACTTCACCGGGAAAGTAACAAATCCGGTACCATCACGAATCAATCCTTTTCCAACACTTTCAATACCGGTGATCGCTACAATGAACCCATGCCGGCCGCTGTAAAAAGATACTGATTATTATAACAATAATACCACTAATAATACAAAAACACACTCAATTATTCATACCTGCAAGTGCCCTCGACGTCTTTCATGAGTTTAGTGACGAGTTTATCGCGGAGGTCCCGGCCGAAATGGCGGGGGTGCAACTGCATGTTCCGCTCCAATACTATGTGAAAAAACATCTCTTTCTTGATTTTCAGTGTGATTGAAAGTTCAGACAGCTACTCAGATAGATTTTGTAGGTATTTTGGAGGAAGGGAGAGGGGCGCCAGACGCGAAGAGAGCGATATTTTGGGCTTATACGAAGATACAGGGAAAATTTCAGGGCAGTCAACAAAATATCATCAAAATCAATTGGGTTATTAATCTTTAATTTATCTTATCTGATATACTAAAATTCAATTTAGTTTCACATCTCACCACTTTGTGACATTCCATCATTTATGTCCCTATTTGAAAACTATCATTTCAAATTTTTTTAATTTTCATACTTATTTTTAATCCCATATTTACACAATAAAATTCAAAACTTTTTTCCACATTTTAACTACCCATTTTTCAAAAAATCACTAATCAAAATATTATTTTTTAAAAATAATGACCATCAAACATGTGTTAAATCTTTCACATAATCGCTATATGACACTAGAAATGAAGATATAAAAACAAGGTTATAGAAATAGCTATATATTAACAGTTCAAATTGCATTCTTTTAATACGAGTGCTTTTTTGTTTTTCCGCGCCTTTTCAGTAACTATTGACTCTAGTACGAATTATCTCTATATAATCTCTAAAGTTCTTTGGGCCTTAATAAAGACGACGACTTGTCGCCCTTCCAGAACATCCACAAAACTTGAATGTGTATAGTACAAATAAAACTCTTGAATGAAATCAATCCGCTAATTATTATATGATTAAAGCCATTCATGACCGTCCTTCAAAAAGTTGGAAATCATGCCTTGTGAAGGAATCTCTTGCACCTTAACCTCCATACTTACCCCTACGTGCGGACCGCATGGGAGAGGGCCAAACTGGACCACAACCCGATCTACTCCCAGCCCATATCCAATATGAAAGGAGAAATATTTTGTTTAAATGTTTAGCCTAGTTTTATTAAAATACATTCCGCAAGTTTGGAAACAAGTGAACCAATTAGCCCAACTCACCGAGTTCCCAACCCTAAATCCAAACATAGCTCTTAACCTCTAATCTATGAAAACTACCCCAGTTCAACCTTTCGGTCCATCCCAAATCCCAACCCGCATCCGCTACCAGCTTTCCCATATGGAGACATTGAACTTAAGTACTTCATTTGTCACCAAACTTTTCTTAACGTTTATGAGTAGTTATTGGACTTTTGTGACGACGAAAATCTAATGGTCACAAGTGTGATTATCTATTTTCTACATCATTCATTCCATCTATTTCTAATGGTTGATGAAAGGATGACAAATGTTATAATTGTTAATTGTTTCGTAAGTTCAGTGACTAGTTAGAAACGCTTGATTGCTAAAACTTGGGAATTCTTCCAGTTAGTACTTTCAAAGCTTTCAATCAAGTCCAAACTTCTTGGTAAATCTTCAATTTTATCCTTAAAGCTCCAATTCATCTCCTTTATGCGCGTTTCACCTTCAAATCAAAATTTTCACTTATAAAAATATTATACGCGTTAAGCTCATATTTGATAACTATTATTTCAAAACTCTTTTTTTTCTTCTGAATAATGTTATCTAGCACTAGTGGTGTTAGAGTATCGGTCTATGTACATTATGTGATAGTTTCAATTAAAGGTGAAATTATGTGATTCATTTTCACATTTAATTGAATTTTTAATTTAATGTCACTAATGATGTCACCTAAACTGTTATTAAACACTAGTAGTGCTAAATAGCACTAGTACTTTTTTCTACATATTCATTTTTAATCACGCATTCATACAATGAATTATTCTACACGAAACTCAAAATTGTTCTCTACTTTTTAAGTACAAAATTTTCAGAAAATCGCTATTCAAAAATCAATTTTACTCAAATAATGATTGTCAAACAGGGGCTAAATTAAGTAAAAATTCGTTCAACATTTATATTATGTAAATTTAAAAGTTTAGATAAACGTGTTGCGCACTATCACAACGTCAAAAACTCTTTAATATTAATTCAAGTTACCACATAAGGATGACAAGAGAAAATGAGTTGTCTACAATCCAACTATAACTAAGCCTGTCACGTGAAAAGAAAGCTGCCACATTATGGGCTGTTGTATTCCCTTGATGAAGAACAAAGCATGTTAGGCTAAGCTTAATTTTTTACTTAAAATAGTTAAATATGCCTTTTACATATACATTTTATATGACTCATAACTTAGTATCCACATATTATTCACACAACCAAACGTACTCTAACTATCAACACTAACTAAAACTATGCCATTAAATAAGTTGACACACAAGAATCGCCAATCATAAGTAGAATCAGATGCCTCCGGTTGGAAATAATTTATAATTGATTTAAATTATAAATAGATTGAAATAAGTGACGAATAAATGAATGATATTTGTGGTTTATTGGAAAGTTGAAATGAAATTTGATCATTATTATTTTGACCAAATGGAGATTTTTGATTTTCTTTTAGCCCATGTTTGGTAAAAATTAAAATTCAGATTTTAATATAAGTCAAGTCAACAATTAATTTAAATCACATATTTCATATGACCTACAACTTTCAACCAAAATTTCATCAACTTTTTCTCAAAATCTACTAAAAAATCGATTGTAATCTCCTATTCTCCTTCAAACAGGGGCTTAAGAAAGTTCTAACTTTTGTTAAGGAATTAATTTTACATGAAAATAAAGGAGACTGGCATTTGAACTTTTGAAGTGAGAGAGATTTTTTTTTTTTTTCTGGGCCAACAAAGCATATGTGAGACGACAACTAGCGATGAAAAAGAACTAGGGATTCACCGAGATGTATCATATGCTCTATTTGATAACATATTGGCTGTGCCCCCTCTTTGATAAAAATTAAAATTAATTTTTTTGTTTTTTTTAGTCAAAGACAATAATTAATTTTAAGCATATATTTCATAAGATCCACAATTTTTCAACTATATATTTATAAACTTTTATCAAAATATGCTAAAAATCTCCATCAAACAGGGACTATACCATAGAGCGTCTGCCTAAAGAATGAGAATTATTGTGTAACAATCCAAAAATTTGCACCTTTTCAATAATCTTTTGTTGTTGTCTTGTTTCAATAATTTTATTATTAGTTAAAAATTATGTCCCCTACTTGATTCTATCTCAACTTTTCTACTTCTCAAGAATGGGTACCAGAGTGCTCGATTATGAACAAAAACACCCAGAGTTTTATAAGCTCCGTCCAAACATGCTCTCGGTCTATATTCAATTTCAGTGTACTCTTGAAGCATTGAAGATCAAGATCTAGTTTGCTTGAGATACGTGTTAACAGTGGACTTAACGAACAAACGAACCTCACATTTATATTGCAAGATTAGTGAGAATAATAATCAAACGAGTATCAAAACCACATACCGACAATGCATTATATTAATTTGAATTGCTAGTTAATGCCGATGCAAAAAATAAAAATAAAAAATCAATCTACATAAAATCGTAGCCTTTTGAGGAGAAATAGTGTCGTAGATTCGACTTTGTTCCTATATTTAGATGTAAAGTGACGAGAATCACTCTTGGCATCTATAAGGACAGGTATAGTAAACTAAGAAACATGAGATTAACACGATTATTGTATTATAATTTTCGTGACCATTCAGTATTTGGTACACACTCATGGAAGATTGGCAATTATGAAAAAAGAGTCAACTCATAATAAACTAAAACTACAGATTGATATACTTGATAGTATGTAGTCCATTTGACTCCATGACGGCGAATTAAGGAGTGTAAGGAGCATATGGGGAGGGTGGGTACTGGGGTGGTGGTGGCCCATAGTATGGAGAAGGTGGTGGCATGTGCTTTGGTGGTGAACGGTGGTGATATGGTGTTGGTGGTGGTTTTCCATGTAAAGGAGGTGAATGGATTGGTGGGGCTTTGTGCTTTGGCGGTGAGCGGTGATGATAAGGTGTTGGAGGCGACTGTCCATGGTGAGGAGGTGGTGGTGAGTATACTGGTGGAGGAGGAGAGTATACTGGCGGCGGAGGTGGCGAATATACTGGTGGAGGAGGGTGGGAGTATACTGAAGGTGGAGGTGGCGAATATACTTGAGGAGGAGGAGAGTATACTGGCGGCGGAGGTGGTGAATATACTGGTGGAGGAGGGGGGGAGTATACTGAAGGTGGAGGACGATGGTGAGTTGGTGGAGGATGCCTATGAGTAGGTGGCTGGTATCCATGGGATGGCGGAGGACGATGGTAAGGGGGTGGTTGGTGTCCATGAGATGGCGGAGGAGCGAGTGGGGGATACCAGTGAATGGGTGGCTGGTGGCCATGAGATGGCGGAGGACGATGGTGAGGGGGTGGCTGGTGGCCATGAGATGGAGGAGGAGCGAGTGGGGGATACCAGTGAATGGGTGGCTGATGGCCATGAGATGGTGGAGGAGCGAGTGGGGGATACCTATGAGCGGGTGGCTGGTGTCCATGAGATGGCGGCGGACTATAGTGAGTGGGCGGCTGGTGTCCATGAGATGGTGGAGGACCATAGTGCATGGGCGGTGGGTGACCATGATGGGGTGGCTGTTGAGGGTGAGATGGTGGCGGTCGTCCATGACGGGGCGGTGTTAGAGGTGGAACAGGTGGTTGATAGGCTTGTGGTGGTGGCGTATAGTAAGAATACGGCGGAGGATTATAACCACCATATTGATTATCTGCTTCAACCCTTATAGCCTGTGCTATTGTGAGTAGCAAAATGAGAACATTCAAAGCTTGGAACGGCTTCTTCTCCATTGTCAAATCTAACTCTGCTATATTCACCAAAGATACCCTGTTTATATAGGCAGCACTTTGAGTGAAAATGCAAAACCGTCCAAGTCTAGTTTAAGAGTTTGAGTTCGACCTTTTAGAAAATATTTTAGAAAATTATCAGCGTCATACCTCCCATTTTATCAAAATAGAACATTTACATCCTCAATCTTTCATTTCGGTAGCAAATTTTGATAAAAATTAATAAAACTTGTGATTTTCATGAAACGTGTGATTAAAATTGAAGTTGGTCCCATTAAAAAGTCGATAAAATTTTATCAAACAAGTTGTAAATATAAGAAAAACAAATTTTCCTCTCCAAGCCCAACGTACAAGTGTTTGGCAATTGGTGTTAGTTATAGCTATTTGGAGCTTGTATATGAGGTAGGATGGATTTGGCTGAAGTGGAGTGGAGTAAAAAGGAAAAAAAAAATAAAAAATAAAATACTCCATACGTAGACATTCATATAGACCAGACTTTTTTTTATTATTATTTCAATCATATAGTTGTGTTTTTTTATTGAGAAAGTTTTATTTTATTCGTTTACTAATATATTCTTATTTCATAGCAAAATCAGCATATACAAATAGGGGGGGGGGGAGAGAGTAGTATTTTCATTATTTATTTTAGTTATTACCGAGTAATGTTATTTTAGTTATTAAAGGGTAATGTAATCCATCATTTTTAAGGATTATGATAAAAAAAACTGACAGAATAGTTTACAATAAAATTTTGGCTTGTTGATCCAAGACAATGATAAAATTGATGAGTGCTACTAAAATGAAATATTGGAGATCGAGATGCAAGACATGTCAAATTCGGGAACCTAAGCTGATTTTTTTATTTGGTTGTTGATAGGGGTGTTAACGAGCCATGTTTCGAGAGCCGAAACTTAAAATTCAGGCTCGGTTCGAATAAAATGGTTCGAACGAATCGAGTCGAGTCGAGCCGAGCAAAAGCCCGGCCAAGGCGATGCTCCAAAATGGGCTTGATCAGAACCGTCCGAGCCGACGAGCTTTTTAACATCCCTAGGTGATGAGTAGAAATTATTTTTCTCATAGTGAAGTCAGTGTGATATTCCCCATGCAAACTTGCACAAAGAACTATAAGTTTGATGATGTGAGCCAGTGTTTACAGGCTTTGTTTGAGGACGAAAATGGGGATGGACATATTATCAGAAATAGAAGGAATTATCGAGTAGTAACGGGCCAATATCCATTATACCAGGCTTATTTCCCGCTACATTTGCCACGCGGACACAAATAGTGAAACAAACAAGGTAGTGGAATTTATAAATTACTGATCAAATATCAATATTTGTACAAAAAAAAACTCTCTTGAGTAACAATAAAAAAAAAACAACTGAGTTCTTTTGAATTTAAATTGCAGCAAACAAGAAAGAAATTATATGATTTGATTAAGTTGATTTTTATAATATGAAAATAAATATTTTTCTCCCATTTCTAACTTTTCATCTTTAGAATTTATTTTTTCTTGGCACGTGGTATAGTAGAAGTTACAATTTTGTGACCCTGTTCCAATGATAGTAAAATAAAATAAATAAATAAATAATTTAGTTGTTTTAGCACGAAGACCTTATTCTTACATTACATTTTCACACACAAACATGAGATCATGCACGAAACGCTTTTGAAAAAAGTAACGTCCTCAAAGAAAAGTAACTTTCAAATAATATCTAAACACCTTTTTAAAATAAAATATTACTTAGATGTAAACCTTAAAGCTTCAAAAATATCCAACCGTTGTTTGATAGAAATTAAAATTTTATTTTTAATATAACTCAAAGTCAACAGATAATTTTAATCACAAATTTCATGGAACTTACAACTTTTCAACCTTATATTTCATCAATTTTTTTATCAAAATTTTCTAAATTTCTAATTTTAATCTCTACTAAACAATTACATAAGCTTACTGTCAATTATGACAACTTTACAATTTGGTTGAATACTTTTTTAAATATATATATATAAGACAAGCAATATAAATTCTTTAAAGTATACATGAGACATGCGGGCATGTAGAGAAAACTAGTTGAATAAAACGAATTGTTCAATTTCTTTCTATCTAAATCGAGATTCTATAAAATCAATAATTTGTTGATAAAAAATTAATTCTCAATGTTCGTTTGACGTCAATGATCCTTGATTGTTAATCTTCAACATTTTTAGAATCAACGAGTCTTGATTATCACTTCGACTATTTTGTTTTTTTTTTGTTTTTTAATATCAATGTATTTCAATCACTTGCACATCACTTTCAGGAATATTGCTAACTGAATGAAGTTTATTAATAGGGAAGAGTTCACAAATCAGATTTTAAGTTTCATCAATGCAAAAATCAGGTTTCAAGTTTAAAAATGCAAAACTCAGGGTATTTAAATAATTAATTAAAAATATTTATTATTTAAAAATAATAAATTCACAATTATACAGTTAATTGTCACATATACATAATTATAAATCACAATTATTCATTGGTCACATATTATCAAATTAATTAATCAAAAATTATTTCGAGATCACAAATCAAAAAAAAAAATTAGGTCACAATTTACTTCATTGGTCACAGATAAAAAAATTTATAAGTCACAAATTTTTAATTGTTCACAAATTAAAAAAATTATAGATCACGATCACATATTTCCAAATTTGTTAGTCACCGATTATATTTTTAGTCACAAATTATGGAAATTTAAGGTCACAGTTTTAATAGTTAGTCACAGAAAACCATACAGTTGATCACATACACCCAAACACCCGTCCCCCGATCCCGTTCCATTACCAATACTTGTCAAAAATCGACCAATTAGTTGGTCACAGGCACTATTCGTCTCATCCATGCCGCCACCGCCACCGCTCCACCTCCACAAACACCACCAACAATAACATCAACAACACACCACTACCTAAACTACGACAGTCTTCGCCTGCACACCATCGCCGCTTGCACCACAACACCAAAAAAACCACCACCACCGCCGTCGACCCCGCCACAACACCACCACAACCACCGGCACAACAATAACAAAAAACGATCACCACCACACGGGCCACCATTATCACATAGACCACCACCACAGTGACTATCTCAACATATNGCTTGCACCACAACACCAAAAAAACCACCACCACCGCCGTCGACCCCGCCACAACACCACCACAACCACCGGCACAACAATAACAAAAAACGATCACCACCACACGGGCCACCATTATCACATAGACCACCACCACAGTGACTATCTCAACATATATACGTACGGGAAAATTTCACCACAAGTCCTCAACCTTTTACCTTTGTATCAAATTGGTTCCTAACCTTTTTTTGGTCTCACTGACTCATTTTTTTTTTTTTTTGGTGTTTTAATTTTAGTTTCCACGTGAGTCCCAACAATCAATTTTCATCCAAATATCTATTAAAATAGAATGTATACGACATTTGATTTGTTTGAGGAGATAAAATAGAAATAGTAGTAAAAAAATTTAAAAATAAAAAGAAAAATGTCATCACCCTCGAGCGTCCCGAGTCCTTGACCGTCATTGGCTCACGCCTAACCCAATCCTACCTCATTCCCATCCTGTGGTTTACCACACCATCTTTCTCCACAACCATTTTCAAATTAGAATGTCTTATTGCATGATGAGCAATATTTCAATTTTTCCTGAATAGAATTGACAACACATTACTACGGCTTTAATTCAAGGTTCATCCCACCATAGACGATTGAGTTCGTTAAATATAATGATCGGTTATTCTTCTTCTATCATCCAATTTCAGATTTTGTATTTGCCCCTTCGGTTTTGGAAAATGATTTATTAGGAAGGTATTTTGTCGTTGTTAAGTTCTCGCCTCACATAACATTGGAGGGTTGGACATGGCTTGGGTTGGTACTTGGTAGGGGTTGATGAGAATGGGGTGATTGGAGGTGAATAGCCAGTACATCGATGAATGTTCAAAACTAAAACAAGAATGCTAATTGTACATAAATTCTTAGGGTGCATTTGAATACGAGTATGCAATTTGTATGAAAAGAAAATTAATTTTAGATAATTCAATTGCCTACAATTTATCTGTACAAATATTATTAATTAATTGTATTTGATTGATTTAATTTTCAACTTAAAAAATATTATATTTGTCCATTTTTTGTTGATGGGTAGATGCGAGAGAGAAAAAGATAGTGACTTGCCTAAAAATTAAAAAGCCCCCTCCCAAAGATAATATTTTACTTATTTTCAAGAAAAATATGACACGTGACCAAAAGTAGGAAACTATTTTTCGTGAAAAAAATTGTCAATCAAACAGTGCAAAAATAAAAATTTGTGTAGAAAAAAACACATTTTTCATGTAAAATATTACATATAAATGAGGTTTTAAAAGGAGTAGATTTTTTTATTGAATAAATTATGATCTAATCATATTTCACTATATTACACGTATGTAAACCGTTATGTAAACTTATTATGTACATATAACAAAATTGAAACTAAAATGGCATTTCGCATTCAATAGTGTTGTTATTTGGTCATTGCTTAACTG
This sequence comes from Fraxinus cuspidata, assembly GCA_903798385.1. Lineage (NCBI taxonomy): Eukaryota > Viridiplantae > Streptophyta > Magnoliopsida > Lamiales > Oleaceae > Fraxinus > Fraxinus cuspidata. The sequence continues at coordinate 14,146 of CAIGRP010034977.1, forward strand.
GGACGTTTTATACATAAAATGGCTATGTCAATTCTTTGGTATGTACTATGTATGCACGGCAAGTTTCGTATAATCGAAGCAAAAGAATATATCATCTATTGTTAGAAGAAATCAAATAATTTAAGACATTTTAACTATAAATAGTTTAAGACCCTGTTTGATGCACGTTATTGGGAAGATAATGTATTTTAAATAGTGATTTGATGGAAAATATGTGGTTAAAAATAAAGAATTTTTTTGAATTTATGTGGAATATTATTTTATTTAAAAATCTATACGATTGAAAATATATTTTGAAAAAAATGAATTTTTGTAACAAGTGGATGAACAGGGTGTAGAACTACTTACTCGATTGGCGGAATACACTCTTTCCTTAACGGCCGGCTACAATATTCCTTAAATACTGACCATTTTTTGGCTCTTCAAATTTAGGGTTCATGGAAGAAGAGGTCAAGGCGGAATCTTGACACCTTAGAACCTTTACACACCCTCCAAAAAAAGGTTCCATGCTCGTATTTTCGCTTTAATTTCTTGGATTGTTTCTCAATAGGGAAATTGAAAACCCTAAAGCTCCCTCAAATTTATAAATCTCTCTTTTCAACCCGGCATTCAGTTGAATTTTCTTCCGATCAGAAATTGGTTTCCGTTTTTGCATTAATCCCTTTTGCTGTCGTTTCATTTGATCGGAATGTTTTTCCATTTCTGAATCGGGTATGCAGTACTCCATTAAAATGGGGATTTTTTTCTTCGCCATCTTGCATGTTTTTTCATTCATACGCACCCAGATTATTATACATATGCTTTTATTCATGTTTAGAAAATCTCAAGTCGTTTCGTTGGCTCTAAGATTAAATATGCATTCTCTGAATTTGTATTTATTTAACAAATTATTGATTTTTCTAAGGTTTTGAAATTCAGAAATTCACTGCAATCGATGGCTTCCAGGGAATTGATCAATGTTTAGGCATCTCAAATTCCCGTTTCTGTAAATTTTGAGGCTTGAAAGGAAAGTGGAATGTGGTAAGGAGCAATCCTTGATTTGTAATTGATTTGAGAAAAGGTTTTCTATCTTAAATTAATTGATTTGGAACAGGGGTTTCTGTCTGCTTTTGGATTATTTCTTAGCATTTTTCCATTTATAAAATTTTGTTTTCACAGGATAATTTCTTGTTTTCGAAGCATGAATTAATTAATATCAAAACTAACACGACTTGATGTAGTTGCAAAAGATGTGACTTGATTAGACTCTTCGGTAGTTGTAGTGCTGAATGAATGAAACAACATAGGATTTGTATAGTTGATTCAAAATTAAGGCACATTCTTAACTTTTCTGTTTATAGTTTTTTGTAGTTATTGTTTATTGTATACCACAAATTTCAGGGGCTTGCCACAGATATAATTTAGCCCGCGTTGGTCCACATTAAATTATAATTCATTTCTCTCTCTTTCTTATCAATCACACATTCTTCAATAAAAATATTATACATAAATCTAAAAACTTTTCCTTCTTTCTTAACCACATATTCTTCAAAAAATTACTATTTATCTCATTATAATGTAAAATAATGCTCTCATTATAATGTAAAATAATGGGGGTCAAACGGGCGCTTAAAACACCGAACACCATTTATGAGCAAAAAGCTGAACAGCTTTAGAATGAAAACTATTGGTGTCAGCATTTTCTATGAAGAAAGAGCTTTTCGTTTGATCTAGAAAAATATTTTTTGCATATGAATAGAAGTCATCAAGGTTATGATTATGAAGAGTTTATGAAAGGGAGAACAAAATATACTAATAACTGAGCTGCAAAGATATAAATCAAGTTGGTACCATGTGAAGGGATTTTACAACATGACAGTGGATTTTGTATTGTTTTTGAAAGAATTACCACTGGGAAATAACTTGTTTCAAATGCAACTTATTCTGGCAGATGGAGCAACAGGGGAATTTGGACTCGATGGAATTACAGCATCTAGAATTAGATGTTTCAAACGTCTTCGATGGAGTCAATGGCTTCCCTCAGAAACTGCAATTTTCTTGCAGCCCGACTTGTTCATTCTCAAAGCAAGAACATAATCAGATGGATTCAGTACAACGATCAAAGACGACAGCTAAACTTTTAGGGCTCATGGTTTTTTATGCAGTGATCATGGTAGTGGAGATTGTTGGAGGTCTGAAAGCCAACAGCCTTGCAATTCTCACCGATGCCGCTCACTTGCTCTCTGACATTGCTGGATTCTCCATTTCTCTCTTCACAGTATGGGTGTCCGGTTGGGAGGCAACACCACGGCAATCCTTTGGATTCAATCGTCTTGAAGTGTTGGGAGCCCTTTTATCTGTGCAGTTGATATGGCTCATCTCTGGAACTTTGATCTACGAAGCAATCAATAGACTCGTTCACAAAAGTGCAAAAGTGAATGGGAATCTCATGTTTGCAGTTGCTGCATTTGGTTTCGTTGTTAACTTTCTCATGGTAGTATGGCTTGGTCATGACCATTCTCATCACTCCCATTCTCACCATCACCATGCTTGTGAGTCCGAAGATCATCATCATAAACCAGAGGAATTATGCGCTGGAAATGAAGAAGAAAGCGTGAAACTGGTAGATTCATCTACTCATGAGAACGCTGAATTGGTAAACATAAACATACAAGGGGCTTACTTGCATCTCGTGACTGACCTCATTCAATCTGTTGGGGTGATGATTGCCGGTTCCATGATATGGCTCAAACCAGAATGGTTAGTTGTTGATCTGCTTTGTACAATCATCTTCTCCGTCATTGCTCTATGTACCACCTTCCCCATGCTCAAAAACGTCTTTTCTATTCTGATGGAGAGGGCACCAACTGAGATTGATATTGCTCGTGTTGAGAATGGCCTTAAACTTATAAGAGGAGTGATTGATGTCCATGACCTTCATGTATGGGCCATAACAGTTGGAAAGAATGTACTGGCTTGTCATGTAGTCATTGAACCTGGAGCTAGTCGAAATGAGATCCTGCAATCCATTAGGGAATACTGTGAAAAAACATTCAAAATTCATCATGTAACCCTACAAATCGAAGATGGGTTATGATAATTGTGCATTCTTTTTTCTTGCTTCTCATATTTTTTCCGTTTTCCATCTAAGGATATTCGTGTTTCTTATATAAACCTTCTTCCAAGCAAAGAATAGAATGAATAATATGTATGCAGTAGTGCAATCATAGGAAATTAACACCAACTTAATGACAATCTTGTTGAGTTCAAATCCATATTGAGAAAGAATCGTATTTTGGAGAAACTGCAGGTTTATGATTGGACGCGTATACTTCCCTTTACAAATGAAATTGAAAATGTTAAGCACGAAAATTTGAGGTATTGCAATGTAGCAAGGGATTACATCATTTCTTTTAGTGGTTTGCTGAGAAGAAGAAAGTATAAAACAAAATTTAATGCATTTTCCCATGCATTTTTGAAGTTATTTTGACAATCATTAAAGGGAAGAAAAGTTATTTTGATCTTAAAACAAGTAATGCTTCTTTCCATTCCGGATGCTTTATGGCTTTCTTTGAGTCGAACCCAGATTTGGAGTCTCGAACTTGCAATCGCCCCAAGACATTGTTTGACATGTGCTGTCTTCTTAGCAAATGGGAATATAACAACACATTTTTTGACACCTTCGACATATTACGCATTGGTATCTTGTCATTTTCTAAGAAGAGGTGATGTGCCAAAGTATCAAAGATGTATTAATGGAATGTCTGTTATGAAAGTGCTAACTACAAGTGCACAGGTCGTATTCAAGTATTAAAGTGAATTTTTTGAGTTCGAATTATTGATCACTCGAGAAATGTTTATTTTCGATTACACAATTTTAATCAATTTAATTTTAACAATAAAACAAACACGCATAAAATTTGATTTTGGATAAGGAAAATTAACTAAAAATCTACCAAATAAGAAAACATAAAAAAATTTGGGAATTTTGGAGGAAAATGTTGTTAGGATTCATGGTTTTATTTAACTTGTCGCCTAATTAATTTCTCTACAAGCCATAAACAAATTACTCATTTACGGTGTTAGACTCATTTTTTTCAAGTTTAGCTAATTACATCTCTCAAGCAAAATTAATCATAATCGATTGATTTAATCTACTATATCTCTATGTCAATGAAAACCAAATAACTTCATTAAATATTTGTAAAAATAACTCAACGGGTCACCTAAGATTAGCGGTATATCTCTATTCTCTACGAGAACTGAGAGTTTTTACTATTTGGGCTAAAATGCTCATCTCCTCTTAAATGATATACAAATCACTAAATAGCATAATCTATTGAACATATATATGAAAATGCAATAATTAATTTTAATATTAAATAACAAATCACTGAAATTAATAAAGCTAGTTTAAACTCTAACCATAAATAACAACGCTAATATTTAGCCCATGTTATATATATGATAAAAAAAAAAAAAAAAGAATATTCATAACATTCATTATAAATTTGGAGAAAAAGTGAATTAAATACGAGAGAAGAGATAGAACTCCTTGTGATTGATTTTTGAAGATGATAAAATCCTTGTTCTTGATTTTTTCCAAAGTTTCTCCAATTTCTTAATTGATTCTCCCTGTGCTTTAGATTGTATCTCCAAAATTTAAAGAAAATATCACCAAGGAGAAGAAGAGAAAAAGAAGGGGGAAAAAAAATGAGAAAAAAAAAAAAGGACAACTGGGATTCAGTCTGCAGCTGCTGCCCTTTTTTGGTCTTGAAAACCTAGGAATTTTGTCCAAAATTGGCAGCCAAAAGCCCCCAAAATTTTCAGTAATTATAAAAACGCACCCAGGCCGCCTTTTTGCTTCCATTTTGCAGCTATGGTCCTTCCATATTTGGGCGTCTGGTCCCTAAACTTTTATATTATATATTTTAGTCCTTATATTTATACTTTAATTTCAATGAAGCCCTTCACAAATATCAACCCAATGTCCTTACTTTATGGATTGTGCATTTTAGTCCCAACCTTACAATTTTATATACTTTTAGTCCTTTTTCCTCATTTTGCCTAGTTTCCATTTCCTAGTGATTTTGACCTACAAAAGTAATTATTATCCAATTGTGAATAGAATTTCATCAATTTCATGAACAATAGCTCGAATTAAGTGGCCAATAAGTGTTTAGAAACACACATATCATGGGACATGACAACGGATCTCAACTCAATTTTGTCATTTGCAAGATATGTTATAGACTAATATTGGTGCAATTAACTTTTGAGGTGGATTTGTGGCAAGATTGTTGAAGCTCGGTTCTACTCTTCAATTGAATCAGATGTATTTGCACGCGACATTATTGGTCACGGTGATCATACAGCTTCCAAAGCGACTGGAAATATTGTGACAGACTGGACTTGATTCTTCCTATGGTCACTTCCAAAACAGGGGAGTGTCGCCTGTGTATTTATGGAATGTTAGAAAAAGAGGAGACATAAGCTTTTATGAATCTACATGAGTCTGCTTACATAAAAAAATTCGTCACATAATAGTCTTATTTCAGTAGAAGGTCTGCTAAACAAGCATGTAAGCCTAAAAGAAGGTCTTTTATGGGGTTCATGTCCTTCTAGTGACGTAGTGCCCTTTGGGCTGGCTAAAGGAAATGTTATAGGAGGTGTTCCATCCGCAAGGATGAAGATTTTTTGTCTGCCTTCGGTTATGCTATTTCTAACGGTGTTGACATTATCACTATCTCACTCGGAGGGAATCGAGCATTGGCTCTCCACAAGGATATCGTTGCTATTTCTCCTTTTCATGTGTTTAAGAAGGGGATACTTACTCGCATTCAAGGACAACTACAAAGTCTTGCATATTGGATACTAACAGTAGCAGAAACCAGCATCAATTGGCAGATTATATACAACTTTGCACTTTTTCTTTTTTATTTATAGCTATTATAGCATGATGATTTTGCTTATTATATGCAGGGTGGTTCTATTAATTCTTTTCGGTTGACTCAAAAGTTTCCTCTGATAGATGATGATGGTGAGACTCTTGAACAAGAGTAAGTCTCCCACAAAGTTCAAAATTCTCTAGAACCCGAGAAAATTCGTACAAACACTAAAGCATGGTCTTGTCTAGTTTTTGAGCAAGGTCGTGTGTCTAATCCGGCCGAAGGATAGATTTCGCTAAGCTGTGATATGACCGAGATTAATATTAGGAGGCACAACATCACCAGAATATGTTAATTATGCTGCATTCTTCGTCAACTTGACACCAAACAAGCCTTTCGAGATTATGTGCGATAGAACAATGACTAATGTATTGCTTCGAATCCTATTATTAGAGTTAAACTGGTGCCTGAAACACCCTCCTTCAAGTCAATGAAAAATGGGCAAATTGCATCTTCGTCCGTATTATGGTCTGTTGTGGCTCACATGCAATGGACCAATGCCTACGAAATAAACCATCCCAAACATTCTCTTAATATTTTCTCAAGATAATATCGATAATTAGTCTAAAATTGGCCAGCCACACGTATATATCCTTTTGACTACAAAAAGAAGGGGTCAAGTCATATAGTTTTGATGTGAAAGGGCATATCCGAATAACTTTTGAATGGTGCAACTGAACTGCCTTATCTGTAAATCTTCATATGGCCGAAAGTAATTTGGAACTTCTTTTATCCATAGCTACTTTAAAGTCGAAATCTTACTTTAGTATTAAAATTTGAAAGTATCGTAAGGTATCTTACGTTATTGTAGATAAATATTCCACCTAATATGTGACTGTAAAATTTGAAAATATGTAGTGTCAAAAATCACCAATAATTCATTCGACTGAGCTCTATTTGTCTTCATTTTCAAGATTATGCGTTCACACATTGTCAGAGTCAATATTTCCCTAGAAATTGTGGCTAACGAGAGATCGAAACATTAATAAAATAAGATAACGTAGTGACTATTAAAAAAAAAAAGTTTGATTTCGAGAATTGTGTAAAGCAAACGGGATTCTGGCTACGAATATGCATCCAAAAAACACATGGATTTGTTGGGGACACCCACTTATCCATTCAGTTTCAATCTTTCTTGGACAAAACATGAAAGGAATATAAGTTCCCTTACAAAAAGTATACCTCTTATCCAGTTTGTCCACTAAATATTTTCAATAATACTTTTTTAACTGTCTACCCTTATTATTTTTTGTTGACGTAGGAACCCGCTACCACTACACGTGGCGGAGCCCCGACCACCCCTAATGAGAGGAGGTCCGACCACTGTGAGTGCGCACTAGGTAAATCTCACTCCACGTGCAGTAGCTTGCAAACCACACATGAGAGGTAAATCGCACTAGGCAAGCCCGATGTGATGAGCTCGACCGAGGAAGTGTTGACAAGTGATTCGAAGTCGTGACATTTGGTTTCCACGTTCACCTGTTCCATCAACTCGACCACTCCAAAAGGGTTTCTACCCTTATTATTTTGCTAGTATAAAATGTGACTAAAAAAATTGAATTCCATATCTTTTTGTTAAATTGTTGTGTAGGTATATTTAGGTAAAGTTGATGAGGAAGACTAAAGTTAAATGCAATACAAACTCTCGTTACCTTTACGTAATTTGACGAGAATATTTTAAAGTTCAGAATTCGTGCTAAAAGAAATAATTTGGTAACACTTTTGAAGAGAATTATACGATTGACAGTTTAAAAATCGAAAAGTAATGGATGCATTTTAATTTCTCGCTTTAAAAATGACATTTCCATCTAATTTCCTCAATATTTTATGATATGTCCAACAGTATTATTTAACTTCTGGACATATACATAGAGATCTTATTTAATTGAATCTAAAAATTATTACTTAAAAATAATAAAAATATGTAGCGGTATGATTGCTAACTAAACAATTTTCTCATTGATTTGAGAGATTACTAGTGATGGAGGGGTGAAATTTACAACCAAAACTAAAATTGAAGTTGAGTGATCCAGTTAAAATTAACTTAAAGTTTATTGATCGAATTACGACAAATCGAAGTTTAGATCGATTTCGCTAAAAGTTTAAGTGTGCATATGAAATTTACTCAATCTGAATTGACTGAAAAGGAAATATCATGAGAAACTTTTCTAAGCTCTAGTACAAACCTTTCATGGATGGACCATGCCCACCTGGGCTGGCAGCAAAATTTGTGCACGAGTCTCTATTTCAAGAAAATCTTATCCTCCTCAACTGTATATAATTCAGGCTTCAGTGTTCTACAACTCCTGTACATTAACCATTATTAATTCAAAGAAAAGAAGAGGAGAGAGCGTGTGTAATGGAAAACAAGAAGCATGTTGGTTCATCTTCATCATTTACTAACGATCTTTTTGGTGTAAAGGATTCATCCCCATCTTCAGCTTCATCTGGCATTTTCTCCTCAATCTTACAACCTCCATCAAGGGTAAATTTGATTACCCTTTTAAATTTCTTTTAGGTGGGTGGTGTGTGTAGCTCTTTAATTTGTGTTATTTCGATGGTAATTAATGTTTTAATTGGATATTGTGGTTGCTTTATGCGTCTGTTCATGCTAAGGATAAAAAGCTATGGAAGGTGTCATTCTAGGTTGCTTTTGTTGCCTGTAGTAAATGAATTTTGGTGAAATTCAAGTATTTTCCATGCAATTAGATGGGAGAAAGGTATTCGCAGAATAAACGTGAAAACAGCTCGATCCTGGTAGCTGAGCAGAGAAAGCATTATTTATAGAAGAAACCCGCATTTGTTGCCAATTCCTAGTTTTTCCTGCTTATGATAAGCTCCTTATTTTTCCTGCATATGAATATTAAAATATGAATCGGGTTCAACGTGGTCCAACTTAGGCTAAGTCGTTCGAATTTCTCCGCCACCCATTTGTGAAAAGTGTATACATATCAGCTTTTTAGGCCTTCAATGAAAAAATGTAAACCATATCAGCTTAAATTTTTAGATGGGATGGTTCAACAAGTTCGATGATTTTAGAAGTTTGGATGTATGTAACAAGGTCCTTTTTCGGTTTCTTGGAATTGAGGTTTTCAATTTGGAATTAGGAATAATCCTATTCAATTGTGTATGTTGAATTAAGCTTTTTATAAAATCTAATTCTGATAATCCAATTTCCATGCATCCAACACCATGAGTCAACGAAATTGGTTGTTTGATAATGCTGATTATTCAATTTTAAGAAACTCTCTCTGTCACCACTCTTGTGAAAATTTGGTGTTATTTATTGAAATTACTTGTTAGGTAGTTAATATATAGCTAACATTACATTTAATGGTAATGAGAGCATACTTTTTTGCGTATTACAATTTGTGTCTGGCCTTTCTGAGTCCTTATTTCAAAGAGGAAATTATTTTACATCTGTAAATTATCTAACTATGAACAGGTTGGCACTAAGAACTGCTCGAGCCCTGAACTCATTGGCGCAGTGCAAAAGCAGTTGTCTGGGAGTCAGGCAAGAAGCAGCGAAATTCATGGTGAGGCTTAAAACTCGGTTTCTTTTTTCTTTTACTATGGTGACAACTAGATCTTTACATACAGAATTTGGATATGTTTAATATGAATAAACATGGATGGGCCGGCTTATCTAAGTAACCCCTGCCTGCTGATTCTTGGTCTATAGAAAAAACTGTTGTTGATGTGTGAATTCAAATATAACCAAACCCTCTCTCTTAATGTCTAATGTAAAATAACGAAATTGAGACTTTATCGTCCTGAGGCGTAAGTTAATCTGGTAAGATGTTTGAAAGAGCGCAACTCTTCATTTTCATTCAGTGCTTCATGCTTGTATTTCTATTAAAATTCATAACAAATTTAGCTCTTTAAAACTTCTTACTTTATGAATTTCTCTCCCCCGTCCTACACGGGACCATTGATAGCATGTAAATTCTTGTTTCCCATGCCCTAAATAATAAAATTATATCCCTTGGTTTAAATACAGCAGTGATTTTTTGATGGTCTTAGCTTAAAGAGTTGAACTGGTGACATGGTTATTTTACCCATTGACTTCTTTTATATTCAAGTCAGTTAAATAACATTCTGTAGATTATTGCTAATTGTTCCATTAAGAAATTTAGATACCACTGCCTTTAAATCTTGCATGCATTCGAATTATAATCCCAATGATTTTCCATTGACTTGCAGGTGATATGATTAAGAATAAGGAAGATGAAACCAATCGCATATCCAACAAAGAAAGGCGTTCGATCTTTCAGGAAAGAGCCGAACCCTGCCCTCTGAGTTCTTCTATTTACTATGGTGGGCTAGAAGATATGTATATTCAGTCTTCGAGTGCTCAAATATCAGAATCGTATCCAAACGTGAGTTCTCTTTCTTGAAATCATTATTTGCAAGTTCATTTGATATGTAAATTAACAAAACTATCAAATGAGTTAGATCAGTACAAGAAAGATGGAGGTCAAGATGATCCTAGTGGAAACAATTCACAAGGTGCCTCCAGAGGAAATTGGTGGCAAGGTAAAATTATTTTGTTGTCAATTGCAGTGTGAACTATTCATAGAGCCGTATGAAATATGTATGAAACTGAAATCTCCATGCTTACTGTTTTGCAGGGTCACTTTATTATTAGTACTCTGCCTCTGATACCCAAGGCATGTGAATCCGTCTTTATTGTTTCAGGTATGACGATATCCCATTTTATTTCATGGTCCTTTGAGAAATACCTTTTTCCCCAACGCGTTGCGTGCTTATTTGCTTTGCTTGATCTGAAGCACTATTGGTTTTGAGCATATTTACACGTTATTTTCTCTGACAACCCTTTCTGGAACAGGCTTTCTTAATTTCTTTAAATTCTTTACTCTTCTCAGTTTTCAGTTTATATATATATATATATTTGGATCCTGTAGGTTAGGGGCAGTTATATTCAGTTGTTTCTGTACTACCTCCGTTCTTTATAATGATCTCGATGATTTTAAACTGTAAAGCTTTGATAAATTTCGTGTTATGGTTGTTATGATCATAACAAGGAAATGTACATTCACAGGGCAGACCAAGCAATTTTTTTGTTATTTCTTTGTGGGAGGTGGAGCTGGAGCTGGAGAATGGCTTTTATTGACTGAGTTACGAAATTGAGGAATACCTGAAATTGATACGTTCTGGTTTCAGTTGACATGGACTTATTCTTTTTGTGATCAATTATTTTCCTTAAAAAAAAACTCTTACCATAATCTCCTTCTTATGTTCCTCACAAGATCTTTCCAACCAAAGGGAAAAAAGAAAAAGGTCGGAAAGTAAGAAATCAATGCATTTTATGTCACTAAAATTGAATAATCGTAATACTTCATATTTGGACCAACATGATGTTTCCAAATATATGATAACTACTTCTTCCCCGACATTCAATTATTGTAATACTTCATGTTTGGACCAACAGATTTTCCAACATAATTGTAATACTTCATATTTGTACTTGCACTGCAGGGATTCGTTAAGCATTGGAGCCGTCTGATATAGATTTGGCAGCTAAAAATTAGTACATGTAGCCTTTTGTGGCAGAACTTGGAGTTTTTGTCAAGGGTTCTCCCAATCTTGTATATCATGCTGATTTCGAACCTGCTGTCAGATTAAATATATAAATGTGCCAAAAAATTCTTAATAATTAGATTCTGTTGATGATGTCTTTCTTTACAGATGAAACTTATCGAATTCATATATGTTTTCATGTTTTTCCAATAATGCTAAGTACTGACTGACATCTCTCTCTTAACCATGCATTTTGAGGGAGTTTAGTTTGTTTTTCACCTACAACATACAGTAATCTTGGCTGGAGATGCACAGAAATAGCCTTTCATAAGCTGCTGCCATTTTGGTGGCTGTAAATAGTTGCAAACCCCTCTTCCTGGCTAACTCACCCTTGCGCTCCAGAACACCTCTTCCATCTTTCCACACCTCGTACAGAGCTTTCTTCAACGAAACTACTGTAGGAGGGAATGTATAGCCAACATCTTTGCTAACAATCACGGACTGAGTAATACTCGCCAGTTTCGTTGCCATTATTGTCTTGCCTGTCAGCATTGCTTCCAACAAGGTATGATCTAAACCCTGTGCTCGAAGTGTTGGATTTACGAATATATCAATTGCATTGTAAAACCTTGCCAATTGACTCTGTTCCAAAGGCCCTAAAATCAGTAAATTCGAGCCGAGTTGTTTATATCTAGCACCCCATGGACCATCTCCAGCTACCAGAACAATAACACTATCCCGAAAAGTTGAATTTTCACTGAAAATCTGTCTTAGAGCTTCAAACATTAATGGATGACCCTTATCCTTCACCAACCTCCCTGCCATGCCTAAAATTAGTGACTTAGACTCTGGAATACCAAATTTCGACTTAAAGTCTTTGTCCTTGGAAATGTCTAGCTTGAAAATCTCCTCGTCGACACCATTCAGAATAATGTGGACGCGTTCTTCGGGTATCATGTAGACCCTTTTTAGTATATCCCCGACGTGATCACTTGTGGCAACATGGTGAGCATAATGTGGAAAAAACTTTATCTCTTCCACAACCTTGACTACTCTTTCAGTAAGAGCATAGGACTGTGGTTCTTCAGGAGCTCTTATAAGTTCCTGAATAATATCAGAATGTATAGATTCATATGCAATTCCGTGCCAACTGACGGCTAAATTAGACAGATTCCGGGATCTGGTGTGCATAAGTCCCACACTTTCAGTGTGGATCACATCGAAGGGCTGTCCAGTCGAGTTCAGTACTTGAAATTGCTTCCATATCAGAGCTTGGTCAAGATAGCCAGCAGGTGTTGGTTTAGACAGGTGAAAATACACATTACCCAACATGGTTAAGTTAGATGATGAAGTCGTGAAGATATGGAGATCGTGGCCTCGCTTTGCAAGAGCCAGGTGAAGAGTCAAGGCGTGTCGCTCAAGCCCTCCAGCCTGGTGTTTACTTGGCCATTTCTTGACAAAGAGAGCAATTTTAAGAAGTCTCGGTGGTGGTTGGGACGGAAAGATGAGATGATTCAACGCAGATGGATATGTTAGGAGGTTGACTTTATCTAATCGTGGTTGACTTTCTTTCACTTCCCTAGTTTGAACAGAAAAACAAGACCAGTATAGGAATGAAATGGATGACAAGGAAGAGACCAAGAGAAGGGTGTAGCAACAGTACCGGAAACTGAAATATGGGACCATCGCGGACTCGACCGGAAAGTCCAACCCCGTTGCTATTCCTCACCCTTCCGTCCGTCCGATCAAGTAGGATCCCGGTGGTGGAACAGAGAGGAAGGCAGCCCTCATCCAGATTTTCACATGGTTTACAATTTGTTTATTACCAGTTTATCACTAAAGGTTAAGGCGTTAAGTACACTTTCAAATATTATAACATCATCTTGCAATAAACTACTCGACTGTCATCAAAGGATTCAAAGCCACATTTAAATATTTGGGAAACATTGTAAGATCGACTAACTTGTTGATTCGCAATGAGTAGAGAAATGATCACAAATTGGAAGAAATCTAATATATTACCACTTTTATCCAAAAATAGTAATAAACTCGAAAAACACAACGAACTTAAATACTGAAAAGTGAAAAATATGTGACAAATATGGGAGATGCTCCATGATTTTTTAATGAGAGCAAATACAAAGAAAATGAAAAAAGAATGAAAAGGGAAAAAATAGGAATCGTGATTGCATGTCAACACTTTAAACAGGAGTAATGAATTTATAGTTAACGACCTTAGTAATTCTCTTATATGATAGCTTATTATTTAAAGCGTTATTTTATTATAATTCTGAAATCTGAAATAACAAACTAATGTCTCAAATAACAAGTTGTCAACTACTGCAATCACTAACCATGTGTTAAGCTAAAATTAAGTAAAATTAGCCTTGGACATGATATATATAGACCTTGTTTAATATAGATTAAAATCAGATCTTTAATATATTTTGATAAAAGTCAATGAAATATATTTTAAAAAAATTTAGATTCAATGTAATATGTAATAATTAATTATTGATTTTGTTTTTTTTTTTTTACACTTAAAATTCAAAGAATTATGACATTTGTACGTCACTTTCTTTAATCAGGATTCATATCGTCCATGTTGTCAAGAAATGATTGGATAACAAAACTGTTTTGTGTTTAAACTGTCCAATAATATAATGACACGAGGTATAGTGTAAAAGATGGTGTAAAGTATGAGGTACACCGGGCATGTTCAAATTCAAATTGAAATTGAACTGCCAACTAGCGGATACCCATTGGAAGAACATGACACATACCCCCTTAACTGTCTCTTCCCAAAGGCAGCTGTATCTGCTGTCTTTTCTTCTAATTTCTCATTTGCCATTACTTAATTCTCTTACGGCTTGCGTGTTGAGATTGGTTTTAAGGTATCATTTCAAAGATGACGTACCTTGTTAATTTACTGAATTGACTACGTGTGCATCGTATTTAACATCAAATTTGACATCACGTGAATTGATTATACATTAATTTTAACAATACGTTTCAATCTACACATAGGTGTGTGCTGTCAAAGAAGCCATCAACATACCCTTTTGGGGATGGTCGAGTTGGTGGAGCAAGTAAACTCGGAGACCGAACGTCACGAGTTCGAATCTCTTGCCAACATTTTCTCGGTCGAGTTCGTTGCACCGGGCTTGCCTAGTGTGATTTATCTCTCATGTGTGGTTTGCGGGCTACTACACATGGAGCGAGGTTTACCCAGTGCGTACTCACGGGTAGCGGTTGTGGGTTCCTACGTCAAAAAAAAAAAAAAGCCGTCAACATACATTACAACAAGCATAATTCGTATTAATATCTTCCCACTTACCCATTATTTCAAAATAATTTTTTCTACGTATTCATTTTCAATCACACATTAACACGATAAAATGTTCTATATGTAAATTCAAAACTTTTCCATATTTTTTAACCACTCATTCTCCGAAAATTCTTTGTTTAAAACAATGTTTTTCCAATATATATAGAATTAGTTATATGTATATATAAAGAGGGGCTAAAAATTATGTTAAATAAGGTGTATTTTAAGCCCTTGAATGGTAATCATTCAATGGACTATTTTAGCAATATCGATAATTGGAACTTTTTGACAACTAATTCCAAGTCCCAAATGATTCATTGAGTGGAACCAACTCAAAAGGCGAGTTACTTTCATAAAAAGATGTATTAAAAAGAGAGTGAGGGAGGCTTACTTTTCGCATTTTTCATTAAGTCCGCGTTTGACATTCATTATTTGGAGAAAACAATGATTTGAATAGTAATTTTTACGAGAATGTATAGTTAAAAAGTTAAAAAAAACAAATGGGGTTTACATATATAATATTTTATTGTGTGAATGTGTAATTGAAAATGCGTATAGAAAAATAAGAATTTTCGAAAAATAGTTGTCAAAAGGGGGCTAAATAAATAACAAATTTTTCATTTCTTCAATTAATGCGATGTAAATGCACAAAATTTTTATGAGACAATTAAAAGAGTACAATATATCTGTACTTTTCACTGTACAAATTGAGAGTTTAATTTTACATAATTTGGAATCATCATCAAAAGTCCTCTCCTCCTATTCATGTTAATGAGTATATAAAAATAAGAATTTTCGAAAATAGTTATCAAACGGGGCTAAATAAATAACATATTTTTCATTTCTTCATCTAGTGCCAATGCAAATGCACAAAATTTTTTTGAGAACAATTAAAAGAGTACAATATATCTCTACTTCTCACTGTACAAATTGAGAGTTTGATTTTACATAATTTGGAATCATCGAAACATCAAAAGTCCTCTCCTCCTATTCATGTTATCTGATGAGTCCAATTTAGGTCGAGCTCGAGCACGGGGCCCGAGGAGTTCGGGGTCAATTTGACCTAGACCCTCATGATCTCCTCTGGCTTGGGCCTCATCGTTCCAACAACTCTTCCTCGAGTTTACGGTCAAGACCCTGTATCATGCAATCCTTGATTTATTAGGAATCTTCTCTATATCAAAACTTATCCAACTTAATGAAACAGAGTCTTGCTGCTAGTACGTTACCTCATCCTAAAAGGATTCTACCACCAGAGTCTCATCTTTACCCAAACACATGGATGATACAAAACCAATCAAGTTACAACTTCCAATCATGGTAGAACTCCTAGAGATTTCAAAAGTGCAATCCTACTAGGAATACACTACCTACATCTATAAATACATCATTCCAATTCATTATCAATGTACTTTTTACATGATTTTCAGCACATATCTTTTCTCAAATTCTCTCTCTGACTTAGGCATCGGAGGAGCGACGAGGACACACATCGACGCCTTTGATTCAGGTACCGAAAGATCTCGTTCGTGCTCATTCTCAGTCGTCAAGCTCGAAAATCTTCATGTACGATTTTTGGTAGCATCATTGGCGCCGTCTGTGGGAAACGCTACCAAAGGCCATGGTCAACAGACATTCACGTCTTCCTCCAGCAAGTTCACCTGCACCAGACCCACCACCTGTTGCGGAGCCCCTAGCTCATCAAGAAGAATCATATGCACTGTCAACATTCTAACCACATGTGGTTAAGAACTCCGTCAACAAGTTGCAACGTTGACTCAGTTACTAAGCCAAAGGAATGCCCATCTAATGCAGGAACATCTGTCGACGCCGACAGTAGGACAACAAGGAGGGTTCATGATCGATGCTCGAGCTCGGAATACTTGCGAAGCTCATGACAATGGTGGATCTGGGGCTTCGGGCGTACTCCTAGCGGCCTCGGCCTTGCGGTTGGTTACCTTGGACTCAGGTAAACTGGCAAAGCTCATACAAGATGGAATCAATGCTAGGTTGCAAAAGAACACACAAAAGATTACAGGATTTATCCCTAACACCCCTTTCACACCGGCAGTGCTCTCCTATTCGCTCCTAGACAAGTTTAAACTCCCTCGCATGAAGGATTATGATGGAAAAACTAACTCTATCAACCATCTCAACGTGTATACGGACGTCATGAATCTATAGATAGCACCGGATCCAGTGATGTGTAAAGTTTTTCCACAACCTTTGACGAACGCTGCCACGGATTGGTTCTCTACCCTAGAACCCAATTTTATTGCTTCATTCTCTGACTTGGCCGACAAGTTTTCTCCCTTCTTCGTCAGTAGCAAACGCATCAAGAAGACAGCGACATGCCTTATGCAGCTCAGGCAAGGACCGAATGAATCCCCACGTAACTTCATGACAAGGTTCAACAAGGAAAGGCTTCAGATACCCGACCTTCATATAACAGCGGCGATCTCCGCTCTCACGTATGCACCTGCGTAACTTCATGACAAGGTTTAATAAGGAAATACTTCAGATACCCAGCCTTCACATAACAGCAACAATCTCCGCCCTCACGTATGCAATAAGATGCGAAGCTTTCAGGATGTCTCTCTCAAAAAATCCGTCGAAGTCCGTGATTGAGCTACTTACCCAAGTAGAAAAATATATTAATATGGAGAAAACTTTGAACCCGAGGAAGAATTCCCACCCGACCTCGGAGAAACCTGAACACAAAAGACAACACGATTTTAATCATCATTCCAAGGCTAAAAGGAGCAAGCAGAGGCAGGAGACGTAGTCGACATAGTTAACTCATCTGAATAGTTCCAGGTCTAACATTCTGATGGAGATCAAGGATATGAAAGAGCTTAAATGGCCTTCGAGGATGCAGTCCCCTCCTAGCACTCGGGACGAGAGCAAGTATTGTGATTACCATCGAGATCATGGGTATACAACGGAGAACTACAAAGCCCTTCAGCACGAGATTGAGGCTCTAATAAAAAAAGAAATTTCTAAGTTCATACGTTAGTCATGGCAAGCGCCCGAGAAACAATCGAGACAAGGGGAAAGGTTTGGAAGGAAGGAAGAAGGAATGACAAGCATACGGCAGGAACCATTAACATTATTGTTGGGGGAATAGCATTAGGAGGAGACTCGAACAGTGGGCGTAAGCAGTTTACCGAGCAGTATAGCCCGAGCTTGAGGACGATGCATGTGACATGAAAGAAATCATATTCAAGTCACATGATTTGGAAGGCTTGTAACATCCACACGATGATGCCGTGGCCATATCAGCGATCATATCTAATTTTAAGGTAAAGAGGATATTAGTTGACAGTGGAAGCGCATCCAACATACTTTCTTATGAGGCATACTCTAGAATGGGGATTTCGGCCGAACAGCTCAAAGCAGTTAAAACCCCACTTCAAGGATTTGGAGGCCGTACGATCATCTCGAAGGGAGTCGTCAATCTTCCCCTTACATTGGGATTAAATCAAAAGCAAGTGACTAGAATTACATCATTCCAAGTAGTCCGTGCTTCAATGGCTTACGACGTTCATTCTGGGAAGGTCATTACTTAACAAGATTAGAGCTATTGTTTCTAACTTCCACCTTGCTATGAAGTTCCCTACAAGTAATGGTGTAAGGGTAGTGTGTGGAGACCAATCAGTTGCTAGATAGGCTATATTACTAGTGTTCAGGGAATAAACACCAACGTCATGCAAATCTCATCATTTGAACCTCGACCTTGGAGAAAGACTTTCTCCTGTGAAGAATTGGTAGAGGTCGAGCTCGAGCACGGTGAAAAAGTAACCATTGGACGAGATCTAGATGCCACCCTCATGCATGTGCTTATAAGCTGTCTGTCCCGCAATATTAATGTGTTCACCTGGAATGTAGAGTACATGTCCGGGATATACCCCAGCGTAGCGATCCACAAACTTAATATTAACCCAGGAGCATACAGCCTAAGAGAAACCTCAGGAAGAGCATCCTCCAGGTCGTGGAATGCTGATAATTTAAAGATTTATTACAAGTAGTTTGTTTTACTTTTACTTATTAATTTTTCTTTTTTGCTCTTTCTTTGGTTTGTTGGGCTTGCACGCCCCCGCATCTTTTTACCTTTCATTTGGTCGGGCATGTGTGCCCACGTTCAATTTTTAGGTAGGATGAGTTTGTTTTGATTTGTCAGAGTTGGGATTATATTCCAATAAAGCTTGTTTTTTTCATTTTGAAAAGCAAATCAAAGCATTGCCCCGTGCAAACATATCAAAGCCTTGTCATGTGCAAGCATTCAAAGCCTTGCCATGTGCAAGCATTCAAAGCCTTGCCTCGTGCAATCAACTCAAAATCTTGCTCCGCGCAAGCACTCAAAGCCTTGCCCCGTGTAAGCAAATCAAAGTCTTACCCCGTGCAAGCATTCAAAGCCTTGCCTCATGCAAGCAACTCAAAGCCTGGGCCCCCGCAAGCACCTCAAAGCCTTGCCTCATGCAAGCATTCAAAGCCTTGCCCAGTGCAAGCATCTCAAAGTCTTTCCCCGCAAAAGCACTCAAAGCCTTGCCCCGTGCAAGCAAATCATAGCATTGCCTCGTGCAAGTACTTCAAAGTCTTGCTACGTGCAAGCGAATCAAGCCTTTCCCTGACCATATGGCTTGAGCACTCGAGTGATTTTCTCTAGATTAATGCTCGAGATTAGTGGGTATACTATGTTGCTCGGGTATGTACATCGAGTCTGTAACTTGATAGTCTAAAAATATTGTTGCTCGAGATTACTGGGTATATTATATGGCTTGGGTATACACATCGGGCATCTAACTTGATTATTATTTTAAGAAGTTGCTCGAGCTTTGGAGCTTCAAACTCCTCAAGTTTTTAACTTGTTTATTAGATTATATTCTAAAAAGCTGCTCGAACTTTGCAGCTCGAGCTCGATACAAACACAAATAATTGGATGTGCATTTAACAAACAATGAAAAATACAGAACAATGATCGGGGTGAGATTAAGCTTAGTCGAGGTCATTGGTCGAAGGCCTGTTAGCATCATCTTCGTCTTCATAATCAAAAGGCTGATCGTGCTTATTTTTTATCATGCCTATTCTCAAGGCCGATCATGCCTAGTCAAAAGGCTGAGGTCATGCCTATTCTCAAGGCTGATCAGCCTAGTCTCAATGTTGATCGTGCCTAATCAAATGGCTGATCGTGCCTATTCTTAAGGCTGATCATGTCTAGTCTCAGGGCTGATCATGCATAATCAAAAGGCTGATCATGCATATTGTCAAGGCTGATCATGCCTAATCAAAAGACTGATCATGCCTAGTCAAAAGGCTGGTCATGCCTAATCAAAAGGCTTATCATGCCTATTCTCTATGCTGATCGTGCCTATTCTCCAAACTGATCATGCCTAGTCAAAAAGGCTGATCATTCCTATTTTCAAGGTTGGTCATGCCTAATCGAAAAGCTGATCATGCCTATTTTCAAGGCTGATCATCCCTGGTCAAAAGGCTAATCGTTCCTAGATCACTAATCAAAAGGCTGATCATGCCT
>CAIGRP010034984.1:0-18610 GCA_903798385.1 Fraxinus cuspidata
CATAACTATGGCAACTTGCTTACTCGTTGCTTCAATATATATATATATATTTTAAACCTCGTTAGTCGTTAATTTTTAGGTTGACACTACTGTATAATTAAAGAGAAAAACGAAGTTAAAAATAAAGAAAGAAAGAAATGTACTTCTGCAGCTCCTTGCCATTAATAAATATTTCCTGGGTTGAAGCAACTAGAGGCGTTCCCTTGTCTGTTTCTTTTCTTCTGCTATTCTATGGATCGCAGCTGATGTTGCAAATACCGGGAAACTGCTGGCAATTCAACATAACACACCCTGTTATATTGATTGTCCATGGAAAGTCGTTCCACTCAAAGCAAGAATTAAGCAAAAACAAAAAGATCACGTCCAAGATTTCCAGGCCTTTCCCATTTTACTACCAAGATATTGGAATCCATGAACTACCCCAACGGTCAATAGACCTGCAACAGCTTGTCTTGCACTTGAAACCATAACTTTTCGTCTCAAAATCTTCTGCATACATTTTGCAGCTTCTTCTTTTGATTTTATTACCACTTCTCGAACAGTGCGACCTACAAGACAATGCAATCAATACAAAATTCAAATATCTACAAAGAAGCATAAATCTAGAGGGCATTTGGCACCTAAAAATCATTTAAATATTTGTCTCGGGAATACATATATTTAAGCAAGATTTTAAAACTATTCTAGATCAATATTTTCCCTGTTAAAGTTGAAGCTCATACCAGATTCATCAAATCTTTTCCTCTCTCCAAGTTTCATCCCCATTTGGCTTTTGATAGGCTGTGGAAGAGAAGAGACAAGAGAACGAGATGTAGACAACCCACAATCCTGGTTTTGACAGGTTCAAACAGATCAATTCTTTTGGGAGCAATGTTAGCCATAAACATCATGGTTCATATATATTTCTACCACAAAATGTTTTAGCGTAACACATTTTTTTGTTGTTATAAGCTAAAGTGCCAGTCTTAAAGCTAATGTAATAGGTAAGTAATATAAGTGATGACAAAAAGCTTAATAAAAGTTCAGATTGGAATCCTCCATAAAAAAATAAAAAATAAAAAATTGAAGAATAATCAGAAAGCAAAAGTTGCTAACTCACAGCTTAAAAAACTTAAATGCTAAGAGGGATTAATAATAAAAACTAAAAAGTCACAGAATAGATAGCCTGAATATGTTTATATTCAAGGCCTGGGAAAATCAATGATTTTCTCGACTTCCTCAATCTTTCAATTTTCTCAACTTTCTCAATCTTTCAAGCACAAAATCTAAAAGCTATCTGGCTCAACTCCCATAAAATGAAGTGGGTTATTACTCAAAATACGTATTGGTTCTCTCTTACCACTTCTACCAGAAAATGGAAAAGAATCTGGTTGTACAAAATGAACTAGAGATTGCTGAACATAATATAACGTTTTGTAGTGTGTTATTTTGCATATAACATTGGTTATACTAAAAAAAATTGAGATATCCTAAGAGATAATTCTCAAGGCATCAAAACATCAATAAATGAAGATAAAAATGGTGCTACACGACAAATTAGAGGTTGCTTAAGCACATACTAAGATATACTATTGCAACTAACAGAGATGTCCAGAAAGCGCTTCACTATCAAGAGATGCGGCGGCCCTTCAGGAAGTGCCAACATGCATGATGAGCTTATTTAAGATACCAGACTGTGTGCACTGACCTGCACTCCATGTTTCTTAAGTTTTGGTGGGGCTCAGCGGATGGCTCAGAGAAAATAGCTTGGCAAAAATGGGATAGGATGTGCTAAACGAAATCTCTTGGAGGTTTGGGGTATTGTGACCTGAAATGCTTCAATCAAGATTTGGTAGGAAACCCAATGTGGAAATAATAGCCCTGATTCATTGCCCACAGCTATTTTCAAAGATAAATATTATAACAACAGTAACATCATGGACGCTTGCAATAAAATGGATCATCTTATATTTGGAAAAGTACCATGAGGGGATGTAAGGTAATAATAACTAAAGGCTTTCACTAGCATGTTGGAACCGGTGAACAGATAAGAATATTCCAGGAGCCATGGTTGCCGAAGCCATATACCTTTTGGCCTATCAATCCTGCAGATAAAAGCCAAGTAGAAAATGGAATGAGGAAGCAATTGATGCCACTTCCCTATCAGTTGATCTAGAGAAAATATTGGCAATATCGATGAGCATGAATCTTAATGGGGACATGATTATTTGGAATTATGATAAGAACTAAATATATATACAGTACAAAGTCGATACAGCTTACTGATGTCAGAAATCTTGGGCAACACGGGCAAGTGTGAACACTTTGAGGCAATAGTGGAAAAGGGTGTGGGTGTGGAAGATGTCGCATCTAAAATCCTCTTTTATTTGGAGAGCATTTTATAATGTGATACCAGTGTGAATGAATCTTGGGAGATGCCGTGCGATGGTAGATGGCAGTGCACACGAGGTAGTAACAGAGAATTGCAGCCATATTTGTGTTGCTTTGCAAGGAAAATATGGAAGGAGTCAGGACTATGGAGCCGGGTTAAGCAATGTTTTCGAGATGGTATTGGGGAGATGGTTGTGGGCATTTCACAGCGAAGCTCGGTAGAAGAGTTTGAACAGATTTGCAATCTACTATGGTGGTATTTAGTCTGAGAGAAATAGCCTCATACATGATGGAGAAGTGTAGAAATCAGAACAGATTAATGGTTGGGCGTCTTCAGTACTGAACTCCACAAGGGAGTTGGACAAAGGCAGTAACTATAGAGTGGAATATGGGTACGGCAGCTGACATCTTAAGTTATATTCGGATGCTAATGCACAAGTAGAACGGGTAACTGTACAGGCTGAGTCAGTGATCCAGATGATCAAGGTTCAGTAAAAGCTACATGCTCCAGACATACATTGCGAAACTTTTCTCCAGCAGGCGCTGAGGCATTGGCACTTCGAGAGGGCTTAATCTTCGCAAAAGAATCAGGGATGATTATTGGAGTGGTTGAATCAGATGCTCTCCAACTCATTCAACACGAAGTCTATGGACAAGTTCGTGCCTAACCCACTAATAATTTTTGTGTAGTGCCTACTTAGATAAGGTTGTGTTAATATCCACCCAGAGATAGGAATAAAATAGCCCATTCGCTTGCTTTCTTTGCTACCACTTCCGCATTTCATTGAAACTGTTAATTGTATATGCCGTTTTATTTCACCAGATGTTTGCAGGAGTTATCATAATGAAAGTTGGGTTTTAAAAAAAATGATGAAAATCAACACTAAAACAGAAAAGACTAATTGGACTGATATCTTGAGAATTTGTAATAACCTGGATTATGTTTACTTTGTTATCACCAGATATCGAAAGCCTCAACAAGTCCTTGGCTGCATATTCTTTTAAAAATGGCTTATACATTGTTTGAAATAACTTCAACTGTCCATCTACAATCTTTTTCACCTGGGAAAGACAACTTAGTTAGTCATTAGGATGTCAATAGATCATAAAAAAATAATGCTGCCAGTTCAATCACATAAGGCAAGAAATGCCTTTACAAATATCGAAAACAAACTTAATACAATATACTAACATATATATCTCATCATTGTATGTGAAGTAAGCTTCTAGTAGGGATGAACAGTGAATTTACAATTTATCCTCACAATTCTTAATATTATGTTTAATGCATCTTGACACAATTGCCTGTTTTTATTTGTACATTGCAACTCTAAAGGATCTTGTATTTGAAAGGAGAGAAAAAAAACTGCACCAACTAATGCTCAATGTATTTATTACATGCACAGCTTCAGGAGCACAGCAGACGTGCAATCATGTCTACCTTGTTTCTGTCTTCTGCAAAATGCATGCGCAAGTCACCCATGTATGAGAGGCTACATATTTTGGAGTACAACTCTTCCTGCATACACAACAAATTCAAAATAAATGTACTATGTTTCTCTATTTGAAATTATCGAGAAAATGAGATAGAAGCAAGCCTCGCTGAATTTCGATGGCAAAAGAAGGAGAGCAGCAGAGGTGGCAGCCTTCAGATTAACACAGTTCAGATTTTCAATATCCAGATTGTCCACAAGGATGTTAACCTGAAACAAAAAGGGGATAACATATCTATTATCAGATTATAATTGAAGTTCAACACGCATGAGACACTTGTTTTGAGAAGTGAAACATGTACTGCTTATGTATTGTTTCATCATCAATTAGCTGAGTATTTCAAAGACAATAAAAAACTAACAAATGGCCTTGCGTGAAAATAATGGATCATATGGCTTCAAGCAAACAGTATAAGAATGGTACTTTCAGGTAAGACGTACAGGTTTCTGCAACCGGCCACCCAGGTAGAATCTCTCCCATCCTAGAATGTCCTGAATCAAATCATGCATTCGAACAACACCGTACTTGAATGTCTGGAACAGTTACTGTTAAAATTCTATACCGAATAGCGTTGATGGACATCGATATGTACGATTCAATTTAAAAATGACAGATATGAAAGAGGCTTCAAGAGAATTCTTAAACTGATTTGCACAAACATTGGCAAGTACCTTATCTTTGTAAGCAACAAATGGATTGAAGTGCACACCAACACCAATAGCATCTGCAACATTGGTAATCTGCAAGAGCCAACTAGTTTAAGGTCACTTCAGGTATAAACTAAACTTATGCAAATGAGAAAGGGACAAGATGTAGTACCAGCCTCGCTCCACCAAGTTGCATCATCCATGATGCATAATGATTCCGATTCATGTTAAGATTCTTGATTTCAAAAAACCAAAGGCATCCATCAGTTATTACAGAATTTGCATAGGATCAATGGAAGAACTATTTAACATAAAGGGTAGCAATCCAACACACCTCAGCGTGCCATTGTTGAGGATCTTGCACACCAATAATGTAATCTATCATGGAAGTCTGTAAAACCAGAACTATTTTACCCGAACATGAAAAATACCAACTATTAGAATAAAATGAAAATTTAAATGTGCATTGTGTTGATGAAACCTTGTCAAGATTATTTGGATGGAGTATGGAGCCATATATACAGCAGAAATCGACAGAAGGTAGAATTTCCAGGAAACTTTTCAACTCAGCTCTCTTTTCACTCTCCATTTACTTCAATTTGTGCATCTCCATCTGAGTTGCAGAAAGTAAAACTCAATGTCAGCAGGTTCTATACATTTTCCAGAGAAATTTAAGCATAAATGGAATCGTATTTCCAATTAAAACCAAATTCCAATTTGTTCGAAGGCCAAATGCTATGCATATAAGCAAATAAATGGGTCAAAAAATTTTATTTCCGAAGAGTAATTTCATCAAACAGCTTGGCTGCAAGTTCTATTATGTCACTAATTGTGTACCATAAGTTGCAAAAATTGATAAGATAAGAGTAAGTTCAATTTCGGATTTAGTTACTTGAAATTCAACCACAAGGAATGATAATTTGAGGCGTAAAATTTCGATGTTTTGTTGACCTGTTTTTCATGTGAAATGAAATGATTGGGCCTAATATGTTTATACTAGCATTCATGTTATTTTTTTCTCAAGGCTCCAACTTTTTCAATCAACTTTAATCGCACACATGATTAGATTCAAAAATTTTATTAATTTCCTAATTACATATTTCATTAACATTTATCAAAATTGTTAAATTTATTACAAAATTTTGTCAAATAATTCCTAAATTTTCTTTTCAAAGTCTCGTATTATTTTTCTTCGTTAAACAAAGAAAAAAAAAAACATTAAATGCATTATATAACCTATTTTTTAGATCCTCGCACAAGATAATATGAACTAGAAGTTCAAAGGATAATCCATCTATGAGTTATACAATTGCTAGATGCTATTACTTATTCAACCTGGCAGAGGCAACCTTCTGGGGAGAAGATAGTTGTATGGCTGTCGAACCTCCGTGACATATTATATTCTATAGAGATTACACATAAATATTAGATAACAGCTCAAGTAAAAATTAATCACAAACACAGCAACATTATTCAAGACATAAAGACAGGCCCCCTCGAAGGCACTTGAAAAAAAAACAAAGTAAGAATTCTGATTGCTCAAGACAGTTAGTTGCTGTTAGATGTTGGCAATCAGATGCCAACCTAGGCCATTCATGTTCAACATGTACTTAAAATAGTCAATTGGGTTAGATTGACAATGTTGCTAAGAGGAAATGGGGGATATTATGACCAAAAAATTTTCATAATCAGCATGGAACATTATTACATGAAAAAGTCAACAGAAGAAAGATGTGGTTAAAAACTTACTGAAAACAAAAGATTAGAGATACAACAATAAATAATATCTTAATACACACTGCAAAATACCCTTCACATAGATACTTACACCCAAAATAAAAAATCCGAAGTATATTTTTCAAACTCCACCGTCCGCATTATGTTATGATTTTGATAGTACTAATGACTTTTTTTTACTAAAAGCTCAAAGAATACTATCCACCTTAAGTCCTTAATCCACAATAATACCATCCACCTACTATTTTCTATTCTAATTTTATACTAATTCTAATACTGTGCACCAAATGCAACCTAATTGTTTAAAGTCAAACTAATTATTTAACAAGTTTCAACATTCCATGAGCACAAACATGGTTGCAGGATTTTGTTGACCTTTCAAATACGTAACAAATTTAACTGTTTATCCGGCTTGCATTTCATATCATTTTCCTTGTTATTCTTTGGGCAGAAACATCAGTTAATTTCAACATTTTATAAAACACAGTAAGGAAAGATGTCATTTATTTGAACCTGAAAGCAGAATAAAATCCCCAATTAGGCGATAATACAAATATCAACCTACCGAGTTCTTGTGCCCTAATTTTATCAACATAAGTTTTCCGTTTTAACTAATTATAGCTTCGTGCCCGAAAAAATTGATGTTTCATCAGCCGGAAAAAAATTGTCTTCTACGCCATCATTCGAAATCAATTAACAATTATTTTAAAAAATTAAGTGGCAATTAAAGAGAGAATCCATATACAACAAATAGACAAAATTATTACACGTTGAGTGAGAGGAGATGGACCTGATGGGAAACCTGGAGGGCGTTTTGGGGGAAAAGCCAAAAAAAAAAAAAAATAAGCAAATGGCCACACACCTTCACAGCAGAGCGAAGTAATTGAAGAATTGGATCGCCAAAGTAGTCAACCCCTGCTCCAGCTATTAGGTTGATCCTTAAAAAAGTATTTTGGCTAATTAGCACAAAGCATCCATACATTTCAAATTTTTATGCAAGACATTCTTATCATTCATTTTTTTGACATTTCCACCCTCGTTTTCACCTTCCTTACAGAAAAAAGTCTTTCAATCCACTTACAAAAAATGTAATTTTTCTTTTAAAAAACGAAGTATAATTTAGTGTTACCCTTTTTTTTCCTTCCCCCACGGACAGACAATAGTTGTAAAGAGTTTGAGAGAAGTGAGTGTTTCGATAATCGGATTTGATCAGCAGATGAACTTACTGGGCAATATCAAGCATGAAAATGTCATTACGCCAAGGGGATTCCACTTCTCCAAGGATTATAAGCTCACGGTGTGTTTGAGCCACGTTATTTTAGAAAAATGAGTTTTGGAACAGTAGATTGATGGAGAATGTGTAGTTGAAAAAAGAAGGAAAAGTTATTGATGTGATGAAAAATATTATTTTATTGAAAAATGTGCGGTTGAAAATTAGTAGAATAATGAGAATGAAAATTTTAACGTGACTCAAAGATGAGATCATTCTATATGATCACTACGAGCAAGAGAGCGTTTCCAACGTGCTACATGGAATGTTTAATCAAAACTGTACTGTTTCTGAAACAACTCTATATTGAATTCATAATCTTGATGTGTAGGCAGAAGCGAAGGAAATAGAATTCATTTCAATTGGGAGAGCCGACTGAGAATTGCAATTGATACAACACGAGGAATCACTAATATCCTCACAGTGTGGTGGAAATCTTATACATGGAAATATAAAAGCTTCAAATATTTTCCTAAATTCTCAGGAATTTGGTTTCATTTCCCGACAGCACCACCATTAATGCTGATATCTCATTCCTAAAGCATTTCTAGCAGCAGAAATAGCCACTATTATAACTCATACCAAATGTTACGAAATGCCTTATTTCGTGGTATGAATTATATATTAAAAAATTGAGTTCTATGCAGTGACTAATTGATGAAGAGAAGATGGATTCATTTAACATACAAGTTTACTGCACGTCCTCAAGAACTAGAAGCAGTTATACATAAAAATGGATGCTTTTGTTGGTCTCAGAAATTTCACTACCAAACCAAGAAACCATAAAATTAATTGCAGAAACGAAAAGAACACAAATGTATTTTCGCCCCTTTCGGCCCAGATGTTCAGCTTAAAGCCTACTGTCCGTTGAGCATATAGCCCGAATCCACTAAAAATCACGAAGTACAGTAATTGTTCACTAAGTTTTCCTTTAGCCTCTTATATACAAGTATTCACTCCACTACAATACACTAGTGTATACACAATACACTAATATATCTAAGATATTACAAAGATCATAACTAAAAGTTCTCAAGAACTGAAAACGGAGAGAAAACGCTCGAGAGAGAAGAACAAGAGAAAACCCTAGAATGTGAAGCAATCAATCCATCGAAGAGTCCAGAGAATGGGGTTATAAAAGTAACCCCAAATTACTTCATCCAACGGTCCAAGATATGTCAAGTGTAAAGCGAAGATTACACCACTAAATAAAACAGCAAACCAATAGTCCAAACAACACAGCAAAGCCCAACATAAAAATTAGAGAGGCAACCCAACAGACATAATAGAGAGGCAGCCCAAACCTACAGTTTTAGCATAGAAAGAATGGAGAGTTTCCCCACCGTGATAGCACCGACACTCGCCATAGACCCCAAGATGTGTCATTGAGTATTTGAGCTATCACTGAGGAACTAATCACAGAAAAGTTTGGAGATGAGAACTTTTTGAAGGCAAGAAGAAGGGAAAGGGAAAATTTTGGTAAGACTATATTACCCTTTTTATTTCAATTTTTTTTTTTTGTTGAGTTAACGGTACAACTGACAATAGGTGGATAGAAGAACGTTCTTCGTAATGAAGGTGAAAATTTCAAAAAAAAAAAAAAAAACATTGATGTTGAACACCAACTTAGGTAGAGATATTTTGAACTAATTAGCCAAGTATTTTCTTGATTCATTTAGTCCCTAGTGTTGATATCCATGCCAAGCCACTAGTCCTTAGCACTTATTTTTTTTACAAATAATGTTATTGAAAATTAGTGATGTTAAACACCAACTTAGGTGTCAACATATCATATGTCATACTAAATTGAGTTCTAAATTCTTGGAAAAATTGAAGCAGCGGTCCCTAATTTTTTTAATTTCTGTAAACTTTATCATAACCTTCAATTTGTGCCAACGAAAATCCCTAACTTTTCATAACTATGTAGTAGAGGTTCAAATGAACGGAAACGAAAACTATCCATTTGACTGTTAGTTGATAAAAAAATATCACAATTTGATAAATTTTGACCAAATTAAAAATGGAAAAATGATAACTTTACAATTTTTTTACATAAACTTAAATAAAAAAAAATAAAAGAAACCCTACCATACCCTCATGAAAATTAGAAAGGCCGGTGGCAAGCACCGCTTCCCAACGGCAGTCGCCACAACCTAACTATCAAACCAGAAAGCAAATCAAACCCAACCAAAAAAAAAAAAACCTCATTTGCGTGTCGAATTGGGTAGAATTTGAAGCCAAAATTGGAGCAATTTGTGAGACAATTGGATCAATTGAGGGTATACCCATCATCGCTCAGTGTTGCTGAGGGATTGTGGGTTGCCAATTTGGTAGAAAAAGAGCTCCAGATTCGTTAATTGAAGGCTCGTTTTGGTCTCGAGCTAGATCTGTATCAATCATAGCTGTTTTGGATGATGTCTCACCATGAATTGGAGCACCTAGGTAGGGTGAATTGGGTGGTGGTGGTGTACGATCGTGAGTGTTACCGAAGTTCTCGAATTTTGTTGTTGGACCACGTGACTCCCATGGTTTTAAGGGCTGATTTTGATCTCCATATGATGTTGTTTGTCCAATTAATTTTGTCTAAAGTTACCATTTAGTCCTTTTTAATTTGGTCAAAATTAATTAAATTTTGATTTTTTTGGTCAACTAATGGTCAAGTGAATGGTTTCCATCCATTTAGACCTCTACTGCATATTTATGAAAGGCTATTGACCTTCGTTGACACAAACTTGAAACTTAGTGAAAATTGAAAAGGTTATGGACCACCACTGCAATTTTTCCTAAATTCTTTTATTTAAATGAACTTATGATTAAATAACATAAATGACACACTTAGACTGCTGCTAAATATCAGTGGTATTAAATATTAATTGTGCTAAATAAAGTTACTCTTTTTTACTAGTAAGTCGCTAAAGTTAATTAACTTACATCATAGGTCAATCTCTAAGTGAAAATAAGGTAAATTCCAACTATGGATTTCTTAAATGTTCACATGTGCAAAGCAAAGCAAAGCAAAATTTTTTGTTACCTTTGGAATAATAATAAAAAAATAGGAAACACAGAGAAAATTCTACTATATTTAAGTCAATTTTGGTAAACATCATTCTAGAATAATGCTCCTTGAACATTGGTAATGGCAGGGATGGGGTGACAGGATGGTATGACCGACCGTGATTGAATGTTGTATTTTTTTTTAAACTGTCTAATTATGTATTGATACATATTTCCTCTGTCATTGAGTGTGTCATTGTAGCAAAATTATTCTATCTATTCAATAGTTTAAAGGAAAATCTATAGTGGAATAATTTGAGAATAAGATTTTACATGCATTTCAGTTATAATACAATCCATTTTAGCAATCATAATTGAGTCAATATATTTTTTATATATATAAATATTAATTTAGTTGTCTTGATCAAACTTCTTTGCACTTTCTTTAAGTTATTGCATCGGAACTCTAATAGAAACACACGCAAACGTGTTTCATTAACGATGTGAGCAACAGTGTAGCGTTAACTAACTCTAGTCACTAAATGCATTAAGAAAATATTTTAGTGACCAATGTTGTAAAATTTAATTATCTCTAAACTTTAGGGCAAAATATAGAAACTTCCCATGAGGTATCCAATAATTTCAGACACGTACCCCCTTTTTAAGAAAAATGCACCAGCATCTTGAATGACTTATACCTTCCTTGATAACTTTTCTTCCATCTATAGTAATAGTTGTAATACCTAAAATACCCTTATAAATTTCTTCCATATTGTGTCTCCTTTAACAATAATGCTATTCATAAAATATAATTTTTATTATGAAATTAAAGGATCAAGAGGGAAATATAAGAGAAGAAATAGAGAGAGTCAAAATTTAAGTATGTAATTTTATTATAACGATTGATCCATATATATATATATGGTTCAAATAGGAGAGTTATGATCAGAATAGAATATATTCTTCTATAGTAGATAAGACTTACCTAAGTATCCTAATAAGATTATATAGTAATCAATAATTATCCTATAATTTTACAACACTTTCCATTTTGTTGACTATTTACACAATAACTGTCTCTTTAAAATACTTTGTGGATAAAAATTTTATGAGAAAAAAAAAATCAAATAAAGGAAAGTGGAAAACAGTTAATTGTTAAAATATTGAAGAAGAAAATGTTGTCTCATTGAAATATTGTCATAAAAATCTAATGGGACAAAAACCTGGACGAAAGAAAAAGAGTATAATTATTCCCATAATATTAGTCACTGTAGACATTTGAAACGAATTGATAGTGCTTTTGTGAATAAGTTGTCAAATTGTCACTCGAGTCAATTTGTTAAATGTCGATGTCACAATTCTTTTAAAACTCACGTGTATGGAAGAATTTTATAGAAATATACATTGTCATGTCTCATTTGATATATCATTATTTCAGTTGTGCAATAAAAGCTACAATATCCATTGTTGTACTATTTTTTATTGAAGTTATTTTGCATGATCCTTTGATATGATGTGTCAATTATTCATATTTTCAACTTGTTTCATGGATTAAAATAATTTCATAATAATTATAAGACATTGTCAATGTTTGTTTCATAGAGCTCCATGATATAGCTATTCTAGCACGTTAAACACATTTTTTTTTTTTTTTTNCTAGCACGTTAAACACATTTTTTTTTTTTTTTTTGCGATTTAGCTTTAAGTGGATCAAAGAAATAACCTACATCTACATATTTCATTGAAGAAAGATACCAATTTTTTAGAATAAAATAATCTCATATCAATAGTACCTCTCATGTAACGAAAAATTTGTTTAACACTATTCAAATGTCTTTGAGGTGGTATAGAACTATATTTTGAGAAGATTTATAGAAAAACTGTCACGTTAAGTACGTTTTTCTAGATATATAATGCAATTGTAATAAGATATGATACTTTAGGATTAAGAACATTTTCTTCATCTTCAAGAGGAAGAAATTAATATTTTTTTTTATGTCCAGTGATCAATCAACCATATGTGATGTCGATAGATGTACTTTATCTATATAAAAAAAAAATTTATGCCCCTATTTATCTCCCATTCTTTAAAAAAAATTCTACACTCTCATTTTCAACCATACATTCACAAAAAATAATAATAATAATAATAAAATTCTACTATAAATCCAAATTTTCCCACTTTTTTCACACACATTCTCCAATATTCATTATTCAAAATAATATTTTTCCAAAAAATGACCACAAAAAAGGGGCTAAAACTAATGAAGATTGGTGAAAAATATTCCTTGAAATGTTCAATATGCAATACAGGGCAAAATTTGGTTTTTCTACATCTTTAAAATTCATTTTACAAATAATTACAATTTTGTTGAGCTCTTAAAATTTCCTAAGATTTAAATCATCAAAACAACTGTCATAATTGCAAATTATTTCCTTTATAAAACACATGGACAAACATAACCCTCATTCAACAAATATTCATTAACATGATTACACTACATGCGTCCATATTGTTTAAATTTGTAATGATCTTTACAATTTAATTGATAACATAGTTCTGAGACATGCATTACTCATTTTTACTAATATATTTTAAAATCAACGCCTATCAACCCAAAAAGGAAAAGGATCAAAGGTCAAATAGTCGAACAAAATTCGAATCGGGATCAAACTGATAATTTTTAAAAATTAAAAAATATTTATAAATTTACAAAGAAAGAAAAGAATGAAAAACAATTAAAAAAAAAAAATCAAATCACGAAACTGTATTAGGCTATCAGCTATCCAAAATACACAATTTAAAAAATAATCAAATACAATCAAAAGTGCTACTCAACAAATTATTAATTTTAAATTAAGTCAATAACAGTAAGTAACCAATAACACCAATAACATGAAAACTTAAATAGTTAAATTTAAAAGTTTCACATCATCTATTACCAATTTAAAAAAAAAAAAAGACGAGTAATAATTTGAACCAAAAAGTGCACTAAACATAAAAGAATAAATAGTTAAATTTCGTCTTCATCAATTTCATCTAAAAGTTGTAATCTTTGATTGCTTCTACGATCACTTAAACCACCAAAACGACGAATAACATCCAACTTACCTAGATCATCCATCTATGCAACTTAAGCTCAATTATTTCCATTGTCATCTAAAGCACAAAAATAAGAAACAATATATTAAATAAAGACACCTTACTAATATTAAAAATATTAAAAAATGTTGAACATTATCATCACTTTTGATCATTAACATTGGAAATTGTATCTTCTTTATAAATAGCATTATCTAATTTTACATACCGGAAATTATGAGATGGCACTTCTTCCTCTATCCAAAAATCTATCTTGTCAATGTACTCATAATCAATTGGATCATAAGATTTTATTGTAGAAGGAGATTAGCCTTCATGATGAGACATGGATGAGGTAGGAAGACGAAAAGAATGCTCTTCAAACTCCAAAGGAGAGCTCTTCAAGCTCATTTGCCAAAGCGAACATGCGGTTATGGCTCAAGGAGAGCAAGGTCTCGAGAAGGCCCATGCAAATTTTACTGCCGAGCTAAAAGCAGAGAAGGATTGTGCAGAGAGAGCTATTAAGGAGTGGAAGGCTTCTTTAACTTACGATGTGCTCGAACAGGAGTTCTACGGGATGAACCTATAGGAGGTCATCAGTTTCATCGAGTAGAGGCCCAAGCTCAACATCAAGTTCTTTCCATGAGACAGTGAAGGAACATGTCTCCCCAACCTGCTCCGAAGGATCGTCCTTTTGCTTCTGTCGCAGATAATCCCGATAAATCTCTTGCTTCTTAAATTTTGTAGATTATTTTGTACTAAATAGTTTAGAGCTTTGTAGTTTTCTTTTAATATTTTATAAATCCAACCTTATTAATTTTAGAATTTGATTAACTATATATAAGTTTAGCTCACATATGCTTAGTGGCAGATCTTCTTCTAAGGAATTTACTCCTAAAATGTTTGCTTAGAGTTGAAGTGCATGAAAGCTTAGCTCAAGGTCTACTTGTTAGCAGATCTCATCCTTCAGAATTCATTTTTTGAATTTTTCCTAAGATGGCCTATTTAGCCCTCATTTTCTAAAATTCATTTTTCCTAAACTTATTTTCAACCACACATTTTCTTACTAAAATAATCTTGCACTTAGAAAAATAGCTTTTCCCTACTTTCAAGCATACATTTTCCAAAAAATCATTTTTATAATATATATTCCAAAAAAATCTCTACCAAACAAGGGCTAAGTATTGCAGAGCTTGAATCTGCTTGCTAGTAAACCTTCTTCTTTGGATTCCCATTTTGAAACTTTTGTTAAGTGTTGAGTTACATGCAACATTAGCTTAGGTCTATTTATGAGCCAATCTTCATTCTTTGAAATCTTTCTTGAATTTTTTACTAAGTGCTACAACACATGCAAGCTTAGGCCAGGTATGCTTGCTAGCAGATCTTCTCATTTAAAATTCTTTTTTGGAAATTTGCTACATGTTGTTGTACATGGAAGCTTAGTTCTGTTCTATTTGTTAGCAGATCTTTCTTTTTTGGAATTCCATCTTAGGATTTTTGTCCAGTGTTGCAAAATATGCAATCTTAACTCGGTTCTACTTGCTAGTATACCTTCTTGTTTGGACTTATTTTTGGTTTTTTTTTTTGCCATGTGTTGCAATACTTACCAGCTTAACTCGGGTCTACTTGTTAGTCGATCTTTTCTTTTGGAATTCATTCTTGAAAGATTTGTCAAGTGGTGCAACACATGCAATTTTAGCTCGTCTGTTTGCTAATAGGTCTTCTCATTTGGAATTTTCTTTTGGAAATTTGTTTATGTTACAGTACATACAAGTTTTCCCCGAGTCTACTTGTTAGAAGATATCTTCTTTTGAAATTTTCTTTTGGATTTTTTCTCTGTCTTGCAGCACATCAAGCTTAGCTTGACTTTGCTTACTAGAATATGAAGTCTTATGGAATTCTTTTTTTAAATTTTTGATGAGTGTTCCAGTGCATACAAACTTAGCTCAGGTCTGTTTGTTTGCAGATCCTTTCTTCTCTAGAATTCCTATTGCATCATCTAGTTTAGCAGAGAATTCAACTAGCTATTACTGCATGATTAATGCTTCAACCTCTTCTTTTTTAGGTACCGACATTCGTTTGTGTCATGGTGTCAACTTATGGTATTGGCACTACTTTATCTAATTGTGGTATGTGGTATTCTTCATTAGTGGTGGAGGCATGAAGATTTCTGTATCCCTTGCTTACATAAAGACTCCTTCTAAAGAAGTGTTAAAATGATGATATTCCTCAAATCATTTTAGGTATGGACAGATCTCGAAGCTCCCTTCGCCTTTCTAGCATGGGTCTTTTTTTTCCTCTTTAAGTCAACATACATCTCAAATCTCAGTCTTTTGTTCCTCCCAGACCAACGTGTCATCTTATGCTTTTATGTGTTTTTGCCTTCTTAAGAATTCATGGTAGGAATTTGGTCATTCCTCATTGATTGACCATCAGATTCTTACTCAGATACGGCAGCAATCAGATTAGCATCACTGACATCCATAATTTGATTATTGAACCTACCTAGGTAATTTTTCAAGGAATCACTTCTTCCTTACTTGACACTCACCAACTGTTCTTTCGAAGTGATCCAAGCCCTTCACCCCATGAATTGGGCTAGGAAGACAGTGGCAATTTCATTTTAGCTCCTTATCAATCGTTAGGACAACTTCTTACAGTGGTCTGACCTAGTACAACACAACATCATTCGTTTGAAGGAATCTAATTGGTTGGTGAGTGTTGATTTTTTATATCGCAAGTGTACGTTATCGTAATAAGTAATAAAGTGAACCTTTGAAATTGGATGATCATTCTCACGAAAATAGTGGCAATTTCATTTTAGCTCCTTATCAGTCGTTAGGACAACTTCTTACAGTCTGACCTAGTACAGCACAACATCATTCGTTTGAAGGAATCTAATTGGTTGGTGAGTGTTAATTTTTTATATCGCAAGTGTACGTTATCGTAATAAGTAATAAAGTGAACCTTTGAAATTGGATGATCATTCTCACGAAAACTATACTTTACTACCTAGTAAAAGTTTCTCTACAATGTATATGGAATGGATATTAGGGCTTGCAATTTTATCTATTGATTACTTTTAATTCTTATATCAACATTCACAATCTAGCCTGCGTTTGGTGCACATTCTAACCAAAAAAATGCATTTTCCTTTCATTTCAAGCACTGTTCACACAGTGTACATGTAATGATTGCATATTTAAATTTATTCCACATTTCCCTTTTTGCCCTCATCCAGCTACGCACTTTATTGACTAGAATGCAAAATTTGTATTCTTCCCTGGCAGGCCGGTTCACGTGAAAGGAAACAAAGCATCGTTTTTCGTGCATTATATTTTACAAAACGTGTTATGCGATTAGGATATAGGATTTCATACTTTTTGCCGAATCATAAAGCATTATTTTCAACAAATACATAAATTATAATTCCACATTCCGAATCACTAGACATTTGCAAATTGTCATGTTTCGTTTAGTAAATTTAAGGATCGCAATTGTTGTGCCATATAATCACGAAGTTGGTCCCAATCACTTCGGTGCATTTCCGGTGCGTTCATTTCGGTATGCATTTCATCTTCCGCATTAGGTAGGTCCAGCTCGATCGGGGCATCATCTGTTTCGGCTCTAACGAATGCCTCTTTCACAACTTTAGAACGACGTAAAAAATTATGGATGCCTATCATAGCAACAACAACAGCAACTTGGGTTCGAAACGA
The DNA here is from genome assembly GCA_903798385.1 of Fraxinus cuspidata. Lineage (NCBI taxonomy): Eukaryota > Viridiplantae > Streptophyta > Magnoliopsida > Lamiales > Oleaceae > Fraxinus > Fraxinus cuspidata. The sequence goes on from CAIGRP010034984.1 coordinate 17,314, forward strand.
ATAGCTAGGCATACGATCTAGTATCTGCCAACGTTTTTTCCACACGCCAAAGGTGCGTTCTATGACGTTTCTGCACAACGAGTGTTTGTAGTTGAACCGTTCACGAGCATTCCGAAACTGGTGACGATGACCGTTTCCGTCATCGTGAAACTCTTGAAAATGATACAATATATCTTATCATTTGTAAGGAGCCATGTAACCCGGTCGATGAGCGAACCCTGAGTCCACCAAATAGTACTTTCCTGGCCCAGAAAATGGGAAATGAATTTAAGGACAGTGTATAGCACGCGCTAGTATTCGTGCATCGTGCGTGTTCCCGGTTTTACCGGCCAACACGAATGTGATGCGGCCAAGATATTTTGAGTCGGTACCCCTTTGCGCCCTATAAAATTCACCCGTTTGTTACGCGGTAGTACAACTCGAACACGCGTTCCATCAATAGTACCAATGCAGTCGCGAAACAACGGATGCTTATTCAGGTCCGGCGTGTGCGAGTCCTCACCTTCATTGTAGTTTGGGCTTGGTTTTATGAGACGTGTCGATAATGCAACAACGGCACTTAGTACCTCCTTAAAATAATGGCATACTGTTTGCAACGAATGATTAAAAATTGTAGACACCTGTCGGTATCCTTTTCCATGTGCTAAGATGCACAAGAACATTCCAACATGCTCGTATATATCCACCCGTTGGCTACTGCGTAGGCCGTATTCGTCACGAAGAATGTGTGCAAAGTGTCACAGTAGTTGCGGGTACATTCGAAACTCTTGATAACACATCTTGTCGTTATCTTCCATTGCTTCCTTCATAAACATGTGACCATTTCTTGAAGATGGAAATCGTCGAATACGATGTCGTTGTTTGCGATAATAGTTCACGGCATCGTTTATTGCGACATGGCAATAAGTAACCCATGTAGCCACGTCCTCCGCCAATTCGCTAAGAAACTCCTCCTCATCCACTTCGTCTTCATCATCTGATCCTGACAGTAGCGCACAATGGAAGTTGAGATCATCCATAATAGTAAACTGAAGCTCCCCTAATGTTGCAAAATTTCAAATATCTCCATGCGTCAATAGAGAAAGTCACAACTAATGTTTTTTAGAAACTCCTTTTTTATAGAAGAGTAAAGATGCCTTGCACTCATTTCCTTTCAGCAAGTTTCAAATAATAGTACCTCTGGGGTTTGAAAAATGGAAAATATTCCAACACTTATTGTACCATACATTTTGAAAAGAAGTTTGAAATATTATCACATGTGACAATTTCTTATTGCACTGCACAACGTGGGTCCCCA
>CAIGRP010034987.1:0-23178 GCA_903798385.1 Fraxinus cuspidata
GCAAAAAAGGATTGTCTGGAGCAATTGATAAGTAGATAGTACTTGTGGGTCCATTGGAATGTGTGGTTGGATAAGAAGTTTGACCATTTATAAATAATTTATAAATTTTTCCAAATGGAGGCTAAGTCATTTCACTTAAAATGATGAGTTGTATTATTTTTTGTCATTGCTTCCGGAGAATTAGTAAACTTTTGTTTATGTAAGTAATAAGATCCGATTGGCTCATTTTACAGGTTAAATGCTACATGAAACAGTTATTGTTGGGTCTTGACCATTGTCATTCGAGGAGTGTAATGCATCGGGATATTAAAGGTGCAAATCTTCTGGTAAATAATGAAGGAGTTCTGAAGGTGGCCGATTTTGGGTTAGCAAATTTCTGTAGTTACAGGCAGAAGCAACCTCTTACGAGTCGAGTCGTCACTTTATGGTATCGTCCTCCTGAGCTTTTGTTGGGCTCAACAGATTATGGAGCTTCTGTGGACCTCTGGAGTGTTGGATGTGTATTTGCTGAGCTTCTCATGGCTAATCACCCTCCCAAATCATGTTCCAACTTTTAACTTTGCAGTGAAACACAGTGGATATGATGATAACGAAATTTTGCCGACGTTTGAGCTATAAGTTTGATATTGCTAGAGTAGAATATGATAATAATGTCTATATGCAATAAAGCATGGTTGGAAATGGTTTATAACCTGTTTAAAATTGGGTTCAATGCGAAAATTGTTATTGACTAAATTATAAGAAATTTTTGAAATCAAAAACAAATATTTGTGAACAATGTGGATATCAATTTGAACATGTGTAGGTCAGATAGAATCGAACTTTCGATCGATCCTGGTACTTGACATAAATATATAGAAACGAGTGGTGGATAAGTGTATTACATTTGTGGGTCCCTTAAAATATGATAAAATATGTCTTGAGTGTTTATAAATAGTATNATATTTGTGAACAATGTGGATATCAATTTGAACATGTGTAGGTCAGATAGAATCGAACTTTCGATCGATCCTGGTACTTGACATAAATATATAGAAACGAGTGGTGGATAAGTGTATTACATTTGTGGGTCCCTTAAAATATGATAAAATATGTCTTGAGTGTTTATAAATAGTATGAACATGAGCCAATAATTTTTTTTTAAGCTTTATTTGAGAATAATGTTCAGTTTTTTTGTTATTTTTTTATAAATATGATTTCGTGACTTAAAAACATTTTTGATACGGCTGATAGTGCTGCATTCCATAATCCCCACCCACCCCACTCACCACCCCCAATAAAAAAAATAAAAAATAAAAAAAATCCATCTCTTAAAAAAAAATGAGATACCAATTTAAGGTTGAGCCTCTTGACCGCATCATCATAACCATGAGAAGCTTGTGTTGATCCTCCAACCACTTATCATAGATTCATAAGCATGGGTCTAACATAAAATTGTTTGAAAAAAATTTAGGATATACAATGCAAGAACCATCTGATGATGGTGTGCCTTTATTTTCCAGAAAAAGGGTAATTTTCTGTTTTTGTCTTGAGAAATATGAATAATTATTTACATGCTTTCCATAGTTGTAGATATGAGATGAAGTTGCTCTTCCCAACTAGCTTGGTGACTTCGTTGAGATCATTTAAGGCTCCAATCATACTCGTTTATATGTTTGACAAAAAGCTTGAACTAGAGGATATGGCTCATACATGTTTATGAATAAAGCAAGCAACACTAGGCTTAGTTTGGCTAACACATGTTTGTGAATCAAATCATAAAATATTCTCGACGTATATCTACTTATTTCAGATGTTAAAAATAAAATATTTAGAATGATCGCACTTTACTTTTCAAAATTATCCTTGAAAGGTATTCTTTAATTTCTATAGATATTAATTGGTCAGATGAGCCAAAATTTATCATGATCAAAGCTGAAGAATGACTCTCAGTGATTCTTGAACAAGGATTAAGTTAATTTTCAAACCTCTAAACTGGCAAGCCCGAAAAGATGCTGTAGAAACTTAGCAGTGAGCACCAATAAATCTGAGCTTGTCTAGGTTCTGTTCATTTGCTGCTGTAGAAGTTGACTTCCGGGAAATCCTTCCTAATAACCCTATTACACGTGATTTTAGGTTATCTTCTTCATCTAGGTTGACATTAAATTCAGTTCCATCAATTTTACTAATCAGTGCCTCTAGCGACCTTTTCAAATGTTTCCCTTGCAATTATATTAAATGGACACTATCTTTGGCTAACTCATGTCCCACGAATTTGCTCATTTCCTATGTCTCCCTTTGTGTTACCATGTTTACCTTGATATTATCATCTTAACTATACACAATTTTTATAAATCATATTTATTTATTTTTAAATAAGCACACATTCACATTTTCTACTCTCAATCTGGCATTCCCTGTGGTTTACATGATTTTGATAAATAATTTTGTTTAATCTCCAAAAAATCTCTAAACTTCAACAGTACCGTATAGATTCAAAGCATCCAACTTCCATCCTCTTTTGAGTTTCCCTTACAAGAGACGCTTCAAATACAAAATGCTCTTTATTTAAATAGCTAATGCTTAAAAATAAGCTACAAGAGACTCTATTTTAATTTTTTAAAATAGAGAATGTGTTTGTCTTTTCAAATTTAAAGAGTCAAACTCACTATCTACTCTTAATGTACAATGATTGTATTTAATAAGTTACAAATTTCAATACTCCACTTCTTAAACTATTGAAGCCACATTTAAATTGATTGACCATTAATATAAAAAAATATGTTAAATAAAATACGAGGAGAAATTAATAAATGTTTCTTGAGAAAAACAAAATGAAAAGTCAAAATAGAGAGCATTGTTAAACTGCATAAAATTTTTGACTCTTTAAATTTAAAGATGGGAGAAGCTCTTCTGTAAAATAATGAGGCATATCTACTCTTCTTGAGGTTAAAATGGCTTCTTTTACCGTAGTTCTACTGCTATAATTTTCATTTAACAATTTCTCGACATCTCCCATCTCTCTCAAATGTCCTTGTCCTTTATTACCAAGACCTTTGAGGTCTTATTTCTAATCTTCTTAACACTAATGAGATCTCTAATTTCTACTCTTTGACTTCAACTACTTGATTAACCTTTTTTGCTCCTTAATGTCCAATAATTATGCCCGTAACATCTTTTCATATTTCCTTCTTGAGGTTGAACATCTTATCTGATGTATAACATGAGGACTGTACAAGGAACCAATTTGTGGTACTTCTGGAATATTTTAAAATCAAATTTGGAGCATCAGTGTCTTACTAAAATGTGTAACCTGCATTACTTTGCATTTTGAAGGCTTGAAGAATGACACGATGTTCTTCCCCTTAAACAGGTTGAACAGTTGCACAAAATTTTCAAACTCTGTGGATCCCCGCCAGATGACTATTGGAAGAAATCTAAACTTCCTCATGCAACTTTGTTTAAACCGCAACATCCTTATGAGAGCTGTCTTTGGCAGACCTTCAAAGATCTACCAAAAACAACTGTTACACTGATAGAAACTCTCCTATCTGTGGAACCATACAAGCGGGGGTCTGCATCCTCGGCCCTGGAATCTGAGGTATTCATAGATATTTCCATTCCTTCTCAAAGTTTGTGGTTAATGTTGCACCACTAATCTGAGATGCATAAGCATAACCAAGGTGAATTATTTCATGTATATTTAACATATTTGATAGGTGTGTTTTCTAGCTATTTCCCTTGCTACAGACAAAAAAAATTTGGTAATGAATGCAATATTCTCATGTTTCTATCAGTTATTTACTTCAGAAGGATCTTTAACATTCATTTTCTTCATATGCAATCTTTAGTATTTCAAGACAAAGCCTTTTGCTTGCGACCCATCAAGCTTGCCGAAGTACCCACCAAGTAAAGAAATCGATATTAAACATCGAGAAGATACGAGCAGGTGGGATCCTGACATTTATTCTATTGGGTTATTTTATTCCCTTAAGATTGAATTTTACTTAACTTGTTCCTGGATTTTCAGGAAAACGACTGGTGGAAGATCCCGACCTGAAACGAGGAAGCCAACCAGAAAACAGAACGGAATCAAACTGGCACCAGAAGAGGTCTATACATACAAGTTTACTGTATACACTTCCATTTTGGGATTATTTGCATATTAGAGAGCCTTATACATAATGTTTATTTATCTGTGCAGAACTTGCCTGTTAAAACTCGAGTCAACCCTAAGATTAATGGCAATGCTGCAAGTATTCGCAGTGGGGATAAAGAATTACGTCTGGACCTTGCAAAGCCATCAACAGATGGAACAGAAGAGGCAGCATCCCATGTAAAGAACGCATCTCAAGGTGATGATACCTATTTGGGTCCTTTACAAGTTTCCGGATCAAGTGGTTTTGCATGGGCAAGGAGACGGATGCATGATTCATCCGTAAGATCTCGGAGTAGGTCTAGTTCTAGAAGTCTAATTTTTGAACCTTCGGGGATGTTGCATTCAAGAGGTAATTTGGATTCACAAGTGGAAGAGAACAATGAAGTTGTAACTGGAAACTGTGCCGATTCTAAAAGTCATGACTCTTGTGAAGCCTTCAAGCATTCAATGCTCAAACAGTGGAGCCAATTAGAACGTCCAGATTCTTTTGATACGTCCGACGAATACCACTCTCAGGAACTGTCAGTTGCACTTTATAATAAAGATGAACGGGCTACCAAGAGAATCAGTTTGGTAATTAAATTAACTTTTTTCAAGTATTAGCATTAATATTTATTTCAGAAAACTATAACATATTCAGGTTATATAATTTCAATTGAGAAAATAAAACTGAAAAGAAGGAAATTGAACTCGTCCAATTTCTAATAGTTCTAAACTGTACTAATGCCAAATATCTAGGTGCTGAAATACATCTATAACCTTTTTGCATCTTTCCGTGACTGAAGTAGCTCAGTAAGTTGTTGGGAGAAATTTATTTTTTCCATTCATATTCACTTAATTGAGAGAATCATGTTTTGTTATTATGTCAACTTCAATTTAACGGTTGTAAATGAAGGTAGAATTTTGTGAAGTTAGTTACATGATAAATTTGTATAGCTTGATTTGAAAATGAGTTGAATAGTAAGATTGTGTCGACTATTTATGTATTGTATTTTTTCCTTTGGGTTTCTTCTTTTCTTCACTCAAAGAAGAAAAGATATTAATTCTTATGCATTAATCATTCCATCTTCTTTATTTGTTCTAAATGGGACTTGAAACAGGTTTATCAGAATCAGGAGGAGAAGGTTGAATTTTCAGGACCCTTGCTCTCTCAATCACAAAGAATAGATGATCTCTTAGAAAAACACGAGCGTCACATTCGCCAAGTTGTTCGAAAATCATGGTTCCAAAGAGGTAGGAAATTTTTCTTTAGGAAGCTATGCAACAAATTACTCTTCTATATGCTTCGCTCAATTTAACTTTCAGCTTATCCAAGACATTTTACATAATTCTATAAATTTCCAAGACAAAACAATATCTGTTTATGCTGAATAAAATCTGAAATACGCTGCCATCTGATGCGCTCTCTTGAAAAACCATGCATAATGCTAACTTGCTCAAGCCATTTGCAAACAGGCAACGGCCTCTTTCTTCTACCACTTTCTGCATGTTATTTGTATCCCCTTTAAGCTGTGAATTTGAGTATCAATGTCTTACCTGGTCCTTGCACTAATATGCTACTTTCAGTTTCTGCTAACAATTTTAGCTGGAAACGAAGTAAAATATATTTTTTTTTACCCAACAGAGGAACTTATTGAGTGAAATTTTGTAGATATCCTCGAATTTACTGAACTCCATATAGTTTGTCCGATTTTTAATTGCAAATAACATTATTTTGTTTTTGCAGTCAAGAGAAATGAAAAGTAATTGCATGTAATACTCTATTCAAGCGATTTGCGTGAGGAGATCTTGGCAAGGGGAATTGAGTTCGAGCCAACTCGATAGTTGCCAGATTTGCTGATACACAAAGTTGCCTTTCATGAAAAGAATTGAATGAGGACTATGACCAGCAAGGTTGAGGGGCCAAACTGATTCACTGAGTCTGATATAACATCAAACAAGATGATCATAGGGCTGATAATTCTTTTCTTTTTGATAGGCAAGAAATTTCGATCATATTTTATTTTAAAAATATCCATATCATTTCCTTTATGAGTTTCCTTGACATCTTGTTGAATCATTCTCCTAATGTATAGGTAATTTATGGTAGTACCACTAATCTTCTGGTAATCGTTTCGTGCTTGATTGTTGGTGTAATGCCTCTAATTGTATACACATCTGTAGGCTAAAGCGTAGCTTGCGAGTTTATAACCAATTGGACAGTACCTCTTACAAGTCACTTTTAAAGGTGAGTTATATCCAATGTGATGGTTACAATTTGTATAAGAGCCGGCACCCTTTCGGGGGATGACCATCGTCGGGATGGGGTGACCTAGGGTGGGTTATTTCTACTAGAAGTCTGGTTTCATGAAGTCGCACTTTGCTGGGAATATGGATCGTTGTGGATTTCGATTCTGAGAGATGGGCGCGATTTATTGATCTTAAATGTATTTCACATCGCTCGATTAAGGGGTTAGTTTGTGAGTTTATAACAAATTGGGTGCTCTTTTTCTTACAATCTGGCTTTAAGGTTGGGTTATGGTTGGTGGTAAGGCCAAATTAGTTTAATTTTGAGTAGAATTATTGAATAAATCGAATTCTTGAAAATTGAAAATGGAATGAATTTAGGTGTTCAACATATTGTTTTCTATAAATCAAACGAAATGGAAAATATCATAACTTCTTTTTTGCTTTACAATTAATTATCTATTTACGAAGATCTTTTAAAGTATTTATTTTCTGCAATTCATTTTTAACTATTCTTGGCTACTTGCAATATTTGAAGTAATAAATAAATTCTGTTTTGGGGCTCAAATTAATAAATAGTTGAAGAGATAGATTGAAAGGTTTATCTGCCCAACAACTAGTATAATTGTTCCTTTTCGTAGAGGAAATGCAATGTATTTTGGTACAAGGTAGATGTTGGCTTTAGCTGAAAAGTGACAATGGATTATGGAAAGCAACTTGAGGAATTTGACTAATCTCTTTGCATGGTGTCAATTGGTTCGAGCTAGGTACGAAGAAGTTTGAAACGGTCCAATTATGTTTTGATTTATAGAATATGAAAGGTTCACCATAATAGGTAAAAGTAGTCGGTATCTCTAATTCTTAATTGCTCGACTCCCTCAAAATATGAGGCAATAATAGAGCGAATTCACCAAAGAAAAATCTGCTTCAAGTGTCTTCAAGCAAGATATGTACAATTACACAGCCTTGCGGCAACAAAAGGATTAGACGTCCCCCATGCCTAGGCGGACCCAAAATTTGTATCAGGCCGGGCATGAAACGAGTAAAAACTAACTACAATGGGCTCACTTGCATAAGCTATTATTTTCTTTTTCAACTTTTATTTTGTTTTCTCGTACGCGTGGGTCGGTCTACATGTGCATACCATAGTGCCAAGCTCGCTGCCTTCGAGCTGAATATCAGGCATACTTTGACACCACTACCTTGGTGTGATAAGATAGAACACGTTCACAATTCTATATTACATAGAATCAAAGAGAAATGATATAACACGGGTCTACCTTTTTATTCTTATTGAGTTCAACATACTGAACCAACCATTAACATCACGTTCTTATACCAGAATGTAAAATATTTACTATAGCCCCTCGAGTGGATTCGCAACATTTGCATAATACAATGAATTACAAAATCTAAATCCTTTGGACTTTGTACAGAAGCTGCCTAGCCACATTTGCAAAGAGGATTAAGGCCAAGAAATAAAGAAAGTTAATCAACTTTCTTGAATGAACACTAAATAATCACCTTTATTGACAGCATTTGAGTGTAAAATGAATGGCATTGGATAATCCTCTTTGATTTCTGAAAACAAATTCACCTGATCAATCTTGAATTCTGTTCTGCAACTCTTCAAAAACGTGCAACCAACGACGGTATCTAGGACGACTAGGATTGCGTATAAGTAGGCAATGAAAATGCCCTCGAAAACCATGGATGAATTGGAAAAAACAGCGCTGTTATAAGCTCTTACAACTCTGTATTGAAACAAAGCTTCGATTGAAGCCATGGCTATATTGAAAGGCAGGGTTACTGACAATGCTGTTCCAGTTCGACCCCGTATCAGAAAAAAGGCCTTGAGAATAGTTGAAAATCCCCCGCGCTTCTCCATTCCCGACAACACGATTGCCAAGTTGCATAAAACAAGTGCATTGGCAAGAATTACCGAATAGATAATTATTCCGAGTGCTGAGAGAAGTAGGAATTGTCTCGGAGAAGAAAGGCCTAATATATCGAAAGAATTGAATGCGATGAGTAGAAGAGAGAAACAAGTAGCATTAGCAGAGAGGATGACTAATGAGTTGCAAATTTGTGTGAGATAAAGGGATTTGAAAAGTTTGTTCCAAGAAGAAAAATGCCTATTTTCTTGATAGAAAAGGGCTTTTATTATCAATGCCTTAGCAAAGAGGAGAAAAGTGAGACTAAAGGGGAGTACAAGAAGAAATGTGACAATGGTTTGAGAGAGTTTGAGATTGAGAATATTGAACAAGTCGGACGAGGGAGGGAAGCCTGCAGCGAGGAAAAGGGTTCGTAGGCGGCCATGGACTAATGCGAAAAAGGGAGACGACGGCAAGGAAGCTTGAGACACGAGAGTCGAACCCGCGAAAGGAAAAGCCAAGATTGCTGCTGTTGAAGTGAAAAACTGATAGTTTTGCAGAAAAGTGAAGATTGATCTTCTTATAATCCTGACTGGTTTCTCCATTGGAAAAGAGGAGAATCCTTCCATATGATATGAAGATGATCTCTCTAGTTTAAATGAATCATGGAATGGTGATTTTAATGTATTTTTTTTTATGGTAGTTTGAAGGTGTTGTAACAATTGATTTGTTGGATAAAATGGTTTGGTCAACAACTAAAAACCAACAGCACCTAGATGTTGAGTTGTTTTCACCATTATTTTGTCGGTTTGGACACTTTATTTTGTGAACTCCAAACCCAATATTAGTTAGTAGGCTTGAAAAGAGCACTTTTCCAAGATGATATCATATATTAGTAATAATTTTAAAATAACTTGATTCAAACGTGATATCACAACAATACAATTATTGGATAGTTTATGTTATATACTATATACCAGAATATGAGCAAGATTTTTGCTTCATTTTCTTTCTTCATTGTAAATATTGTCCAGGTTTTTTTAATGTTTCTATAAATGTGCTTTGAAGGTACATAAACGAAAAATTACAGAGTTTCTTTAAATTGAAGAAGAATTTATTTATGCAATATTAATGACTTAATAGCTATCTTTGTAAAGATCGTGTGTTTCACTTTATATATGTTCTATGCATACATGACACGTATGCATAAATAAACATGCGTGCCCTTACATACATACATACATTTTACACACTATAAAAAACACTTTTAAGAAATTAAAATCAATTTATAATATTTATTTTGTGTGTATGTCTTGCTTGCCTTTTTGGTATATTGCTTGCACATCAAAATAGGTCTTTTAAGATGTCTTGACGTTATGCGCTAATTACCCTTTATGTTATATACTATATACCAGAATATGAGCAAGATTTTTGCTTCGTTTTCTTTCTTCATTGTAAATATTGTCCAGGTTTTTTTAATGTTTCTATAAATGTGCTTTGAAGGTACATAAACGAAAAATTACAGAGTTTCTTTAAATTGAAGAAGAATTTGTTTATGCAATATTAATGATTTAATAGCTATCTTTGTAAACTTCATGTGTTTTACTTGATATATGTTCTATGCATACATGATACGTATGCATAAATAAACAAGCGTGCCCTTACATACATACATACATTTTACACACTATAAAAAACACTTTTAAGAAATTAAAATCAATTTATAATAATTATTTTGTGTGTATGTCTTGCTTGCCTTTTTGGTATATTGCTTGCACATTAAAATAGGTCTTTTAAGATGTCTTGAAATGCACTCTTGGATGCAATAACACTATTATTTTACTTTTGAAATTTGTTCTCTTACGTGTAGGTTAAGTGCTCAATTATTTACTTCTTGCCTTTTCTTTTCATTTTTTATAATTTGAGCTAAACAAGAACAAATTTTCATAAATAATTTCTATCTTAACGGAATAATTTCAAGATTCACATGTTTTGGAATAATGGAAAACAAAATTTTGGTGTCAAATTATTTCTAGCTATGGAAATTTTTTATAATTTGAGTGAAAAATAATCCATCTATTTCAACGATCCACTTGAAATTGAAATACACACACACACACACACACACACATATATATATATATATGTATATGTACACACACACATATATGTGTGTGTGTGTGTGTTTAATTACTAACAATTTCCTCTCTTATATCTACTATATTCTTATAAAAAAAAATCGGAGGGAAAACAAAAGTAAAACAAAACACACTAAAGAGATTTGAGCATGGTAGCATCCTTTCTTCCTTTTCTTGAACTAATTCTTAAAATTTGCACACTTGTCATAGCTTTATTAAGGATATTAATTTCCACCATTCATATATACTAATTAATTCTTAATTATAATTAATTATAACTTCTAAAGGTCACTTAAAATAAGTAGGAATGTCCATTATAAGTTGAAAGTCTAACCCTCAAAAGAGAATATTATGAATAATGAATGCAAAGGCATCAAATGACACTCAGATCATGTCATTACAAGTATTAAATCATTATTATTGATGATAAGAAGTTGACATGATGAGGTTGGTGTTATCTAAACCTTGAGGTAGGGTCCAAAGCTGAGGTGGTATCTCTTTTTCTATCTCCTTGTTTATATTTGAAGGAAGTTAGGTTGGAAGATATAGATCAAATGAAACAACAATATTTTGTGTAATGGTTTATCCTTTTTGTATATTCGTATTCATTTATGATAATGTATAATATTTATTTAGTAAGATATATGTAAAAGGTATTTTAAATACACGATGCTGTGTAATTGGGATTTTTCTATTTATTATTCTTAGCACGTGAGCAGGAACAAAGGTATTCGTATTCAAGTTCTAAACAAGCTAATAAATCAGCTCAAAGGTTTCTCGATTCAAGAAAGGAAAGAACAAAAGACATTGAAAGAATTGACCTACTACTTGAATTATTTGCTTAGAATTATATTCTATAGTTTAAAAAATGTGCAGTTGTCGATAATCATTAATAAATACACAAACTAATTTTTAATATTGGAAATAATCTTAGAAAAAACCCAAACAACAATTGGAGCATTGTTGTTTTTGGATGATTATATAGGACAAATAATTGAATTTGATCAACCGGCAATGCATGTGACATATCTCATATGGAATATTAACTTGGATAAATAAAGCATACCAAAAAAATTAACAGTTTTGCTTGGTATACATCAAATTTGACATCATGACTGACATTGTCTCAACGACAGCTTTTTTGTACATTGATTTTAATAACATTCTTTCCAATCAATGTTTAGATTTCCTACACATAAGGAGGATGTTATCCAAGATATCAATCATAAATATACAAGTAGCTTAATTGAAAAATAAATTGTTGAAAAATATAGTATTACAAAAAGGCAATTGTCGTATCAAACGTGTTAATATTATCGAGGGAGTCAGCAAACCTCGTAGAGTGATCCTCATTCGTGTTTATTTTTTTTTCTACATAATTAATTTAAGTGACTTCACCTTGTAATTCAACCATTTTAAATAAATATTTTTCAATTAGGAGGCGGAAACCATGTTTCAGATCGAGAAATACTATGAAACAAAAAATAAAAATTTATTTCTCGACAAGAGTAGGATTAATTGTAACCATGATTGAGGATTCCAATCCTGTTGAAAAATGAAAAATTGAAAATAGTTGGTGTAATTATAGAGTAAGAGTAAGAGTGTTCCAATATCTTTTAAGGAGTAAATTTTATTTGCAAGAATTTTATTTTTATTTAGTATCAACTAAGTAATCATACTTAAATTTTGCTCAATTGTGTAACTAAACTTTAATCGAATAACCCCGTCCAATTCCATCACTACAATTAACAAAAAATTGATGGTTGTTTATCTCAATAAAGTTGTACTTATTTCATATTAGCAACTAAGAGTTACGTGTGATACCATCGTTTATTGAGTGTCACATCATCAATTTCTATATATAAAATTGGACAAATTTACCTTAATTAAATAAAATCAAAGTGTAGTTATATGATTGAAATAAATTAAAGTTACTCAGTTGAAAAATTAAATTACATTTATCTAATTAATAATGCTAAGTAAAAGTATTGTTATTGTGAATACCATATTTTAAGTGTTATTCGTGTCACTCCTTTATTTAAGGATATACGCTCTCCGGAAAATTTTGTGTCCGCATCATCACAAAAGAAGATCTCATAATTTACTATGGCATATGAAATATGTTTACATATACTTCCTCTCTAAAAATAGACCATCCACAACATTTTGTAATTGATCCTTTTTAAATTCAGCCTATTTCACGTTCTCCATTAATGTCATTTCCTAAATTGATCAAATCATTCAAAAAACGGATGATGGCCAAAAACAATCATTTTTTAAAACAAGTTTTGGATTGCATACACAAATACATGCACCATTATGAAATAAATTGAATTTCCAGAAATATCAATGGACAATTATATTGAAGCAAGAATGCATAATTTCATACACACATTCATAGTGTCTTCTTTAAGATTTTCACTTTATCAAAAAATTTCAGATACATATCCACCGCTATTATATATCCACACACAGAAAATCAAATATTTAATGAATATATTTGTTTTGTTAGAAGAAGTGGGATTTACATACCCTCATTAAATTTCATATATAAAATATATACAAATTATCCCTCCGGAGGTGGCCGAATTGGTGAAGTAGGTGAACGCAGAGACTAAAGATCACGAGTTCGAATCCCTTACCAACACATTCTCGGTCGAGCATATCGCACCGGTTTTGCCTAGTGTTATTTACCCCTCCTGTGTAGTTTGCGGGCTACTGCACATGAAACGGGATTTATCTAGTGCGCACTTATAGTGGTTGGACCTCCACTCCTTCAGGGTAGTCGGGACTCCGCTGATGAGTAGCGATTGCAGGCTCCAAAAAAAAAATATATACACACACACAAAAAAAAAATTGCACTGACAAACGATAGAGTCCTAATCAAGGGAAAATAAGAATCAATTGGTGGATATGTGTGATATAATGTGTATTATTCATTGAGGTAGATCTAGAGAAGAACGAATTGGTGATTAGGTTTTGGGAATTTCTTAATCAGTGATTCAAGGGAGAGACAATCTAGTGGAGATTTTGGTTTAATATACAAGAGGACACATTTTTTGGGATTTTGTGATTAATTTGACATGTTAAGGACGTGTTTGTTGGAGCGTAATTTAAGAGTGCATTTGTTGTAGTAAAATTAACTAAGTAATGAATAACTTGTAGGATTTGGTTAGTTTTCCACATTTCTATTCTACTATATAAAAACACTATTTACGTATATTCTAAATATTTATTAAAAAATTGGGACGTGGCATAATTTCCTCTAGACTCTATACCAGTTAACGAGATTTAACAAGCCCAATATCAATTGAAGTTTAAAATATAAAAGAATGGGCTTGTTAAATGAAATTTAATTAGGCCCATAACATAGCTTCTGTAGTGTCTCGCTTCAAGCCCATCAGCCTAGAACAATAAAAACACCTCATATAATTTCCATTTTTCAAAAGTTTTATACATGGGTTATTTTCAACAATAGATATTGACGTTTGTTAATAATAAAATCAAATCAAATCAAATCGTCATCGAAGAACTTTTTTCGCAATAGTGATTACTCAAGTTTTAAACAGTTACACTAATGGTCATTTGTCTGGAACACAATACATCCTTCATATAAAAAAAAAATCATGCAACCATAAGAAAAATATGTCCTCAAGTTTATAAACAAAGTGACTGTTGGTGTAATCATTAGAAAATAGTGTGACTCAAGTTTCTAATTGTTACAATCTATTTCTCGCGTAAATTTACGTATGAAAATAACATTTCATCTATTTTTTTCACAAAATTGTGATGGTTAAAGTCCTATTGTCGATATCCCAAATCAAATAAGAGAGTCGAGTTTCCTTGAAAGGATACTGTTGCATATCTTGTCGATATCACATCAACAACTTTTTTTTTTCTTTTTCAACCACATATTCCACATCTATCACATCAACAACATGCATTCTTCTACTTAAAATGTGCACCAAACAGGGGTTTAAGAAGAAAATTCGATAATATCAGTGAAAATAGACAATCACGATATATGTCATTTTTGTGTTTGAATTTCTACCTTTATTTAAGTGGCTAACATCTTTACGTAACGCAAGCCAATTTGCATACCTTGTGATGTAAATAAAACCGTCTCTTGTGAAAAGAAAAAAGAAAATTAATAATTAATAACCATCATAGCAACTAACGACTTTTTGTGAAAAAATAAGTGATTATAGTAAAAGTTATAAACACAACGTGACAAAATAAGTAGAAGAAATACAATTATAATTTGCCTTTGTCTATATCCGTTACAAGTTGCTGAGTCAGCCCTCAACCAGAGAACTCCCAAATCTCCAATCACTTTCTTTTAGCCCTTTAATTATATTATATAGAGGGATATATTTCGTATATATATTTTCCTCTTTCGTTTTTCATCAATCAATTGTTTGTTTATTTGTCTCTCCTCTCAATTCCCTTGAAGAATTACATTGCGTAAGTAATAGAGTGGTTGAATGTAATCACGCTCCGTCCTCAGGTGATTTTTTCGTTTAAAAATTCAATTTTGATTATTATTTTTTATTACTGTTTGATTGATTGCGTTTTGCAGTGAGTGTAATGTGATTTTAAGTTTTTGATGGATATGTGCATAGATTAGGTTGGGAAATTGGGTTCTGATTGACGTTTTGATTTGCCAAGTTACATTTTTTTGTATAGCTAAAAGAATGGTGATTTAATTGACTTAGAATACAATGGATTTAATTTTCGTTAAGTAGCTGATCATAATGGCCAGGTGTTTCTTTGCAATTGTAGAGGGGAAACATACACAGTTAGGAATTTTGTTAAAAAGTTGAGGGCTTTCTTTATCATTGATATAAGACTTCACTTCTAGTTTTTCTCTGTTGCCTTTTTATCTTACAATTTTTTTCTAACACGTGTAATTGAAATGATATTCGAGGTTTTTATATGTGCGTGGAGATCAAACTCCACTTCCAGTGACGGGGTATAATTTTGAGGCTTTGCTTTGTTATGGCTTGTGGGTAATGCACTGGTGAAAATTTGTCATTGTTCCATGGTTGATATAATGATAAAAGTTATACAGCTTGCTTGGTGATATGGATGTCCAACACTGGTAAATGTTCGAAGTGTCAGATTTTAACATGAAAGATCCAGGTGCCATCGCCTGTGTCTTAACAGAGTATCCAACCTTAACAGAAGGGACCGTGTAACAAAGCTTCAAATTATCCAAATTTTGGGTGATATATAAAAGAATTAACGAATAAGTACTTGTTTCAGAAATTTTTAAAATTGGCAACCTTTTACTAACATGATTTCCATAGCTCAAGACTTAGTGAAGTGAGCAGAATAACTCTGTTCGCATAACTTACGTTTCATGAACTTTACAAATGAATCTGGAGTGATCTCTATAATTTATCACTTTCGTCCTTTCTAATTTTTTTTGTTTTTAAGTTCCTTTTCCTTACACTAGATTACATCTGTTATCTATTTTCATCATTTGGATTTACATGATGACCTACTCTCGCTAGTTTGAAGTTAAGAAGTTAGATGATATAAATTTCTGGGGAGAAAATTTGGAAGGGTTTCCCATGCTTTTCTATTCTGTGTCTCGAGAAGGTGTGGACTGTGGAAAACAGTTGTTTAATATTCAGATACCAGCTAATTTGCAGGGAAAGAAAAAAAAAAGTGGCACCTGTTTTAATGAAACTTCTTCAAAGTACCATCCCAGGGACTTGAGTGCTTCACCTTTTAGCTTTTAGACATACTCAACTACGCAATGCATGTTAATTTGTAACTTCTAAACATATGCTGTTGTGAAAAAAGTGTTTATAGCTGATGAAAATCAGAGAAACAGTTAATGAAGTCATGTGACTATGTCCTTTGTATAGTCATAAAAGAGAGTCTAACTTAGAATCTTTTAATTATGACACATTTCAATGAAACAGACTCAGTAGCTTTCATTGCTGTCTACAGGAGTTTTTTCAGTTTTGAGCGAGACTGATTGCTGTTTGTTATTATACCGCAGGAAATGGATAACAGAGGTATTACTGCAGAATCACTTTTAAGAAACTACAGACTTGGAAAGACACTTGGGCATGGTTCATTTGGAAAAGTTAAAATTGCTGAGCATGTTCAGACCAGATATAAAGTGGCTATCAAAATCCTCAACCGTCGTAAAATGAAGAGCCCTGATATGGAGGAAAAAGGTATGACTCTTGGATGAAGATAACATGTGTGACAAATGTTATCCCTACTTAATTAGTGTATTAGTGTTTGATGTTTTCTGAAATGCTTTATTTTTTATTAAAAAAATGATTTTGTTGATTCTGTCAAATTTATTTCTGCTTTGTTCTCAGTGTTCGCTTTATGTCACATTTTCTTTGAGTAAAAACTATGTTGTGGCTGTCTAAGTTCCATTCTTTATGCAGTGAGAAGAGAAATTAAAATATGTAGATTATTCGTGCATCCGCATGTGATACGGCTTTATGAGGTTATAGAGACACCAACTGACATATATGTTGTCATGGAATACGTAAAGCATGGAGAACTCTTTGATTACATCGTTGAAAAGGGTAGGTTACAAGAGGATGAAGCTCGACGCTTTTTTCAGCAGGTAGAATTCCCTACCATTTGTCTGTTTCAGTGCTTATATGATTAGTGTTGGCATCCAGACTCAACAAATTGGACATAAATTTTGTGTCTATTCCTTTGGAAACAGATTATTTCAGGAGTGGAGTATTGCCATAGGAACATGGTGGTTCATCGGGACCTCAAGCCTGAGAACCTGCTTCTGGATTCTAGAGGCAATGTGAAGCTAGCTGATTTTGGATTGAGCAACATTATGAGGGACGGACATTTTCTGAGAACAAGTTGTGGGAGCCCAAATTATGCTGCTCCTGAGGTTTTAAATCAGATTAATATGACTGTATTATCTTTTGAACAAGAGTAATAATAACTTGGCCTACGAGGTTATGCTTTGGAAGTTATGTTGCTTAAACAAAACTTGATTGCAGGTCGTTTCTGGAAAACTTTATGCTGGCCCTGAGGTAGATATTTGGAGCTGTGGTGTTATCTTGTATGCTCTTCTTTGTGGTACTCTTCCTTTTGATGATGAAAATATTCCCAACCTCTTTAAGAAAATAAAGGTACACACACTAATCTATTTTTGTACTTAAATTAATTAAATATGCCAGTTTATGAACTGAGATGATCATTATTTTCTACATTTTTATTTGAAAATTTTAGAGTGGATTGTATACTCTTCCAAGTCATTTGTCACCTGGAGCTCGGGACTTGATTCCAAGAATGCTGGTGGTAGACCCTATGAAGCGGATAACTATTCCTGAGATTCGTCAGCACCATTGGTTCAAGGATCATCTTCCTCGCTATTTAGCTGTTCATCCACCTGATGCAAGGGAACACTTAAAAAAGGTACCTTCACTGTCATTTATAAGTTGGCCATGTAAATTGATAGTTTCTGGTGGAATGACAGTTTTCTTGATGATAATTAACATTTTAAATTGATTACCTTATCTTTGTTCCACGACACTTTATCTGATCTATGTGACAGTTACAAGAATGGCACGGAAGTTAACTATACCTGATGACGTTTTCTTTTTTGAGAACTTTGGAATGTGATCTTAGTATTTGCAGCCTATTCTTAGCTTACCTTCATTTAATTCTTATTTAGCCCCTGTTTGAGACCCATTTTTTGGATGAAACGTATTTTGGAATAGTGATTTTTTGGAGAACGTGTGGTTAAAAAATAAAGAAAAGTTTTGGGTTTTTGTGTAAAATTATTTTATGGGAGAATGTGTGGTTAAAAATGAATTTTGAAAAAATGAGTTTTGAGAAAAATGAGAGTCAAACAGGGGCTTAGTGTCTACATTAAAGGTTTTATATATGATTGTTATTATAGTTGGATGCCAATAACAAGGTTCATATAGCTGTCATGGTGTGATAATAATAATAGGTGCTTTGTTACCACAATTTACCCGAATTTGATTTTGTAAAACTCTGGTTACTTGCAGCAGTTTGCTTTGTTTCCAATGCTGACATAACCTTGAACCAATTTGCTTACTTTGCAGCTTGACGAGGAGATCATTCAAGAAGTACTGAAGATGGGATTTGATAAAAACATGCTGATTGAGTCTCTTCAGAATAGACTGCAAAATGATGTATTCAGATTATATACATTCACTGTCCACAATTTTATTAATGTGCCACTTGAATAAACAATTATCGTCTTATGTTGCAGGCTACTGTTGCATACTACTTGTTACTTGACAACCGGTCCCCCGTTTTCACTGGCTATTTAGGAGGTGAATTTCAGGAGTCCATGGTATGCATTTCTCTCTATCTCTTTCTTTCTTTCTTTCATTTTTTTTTTTTTTTCCCAAAAATTTATATAGAGATGGATAAGAGTTTTTAGGCTCCTTGTCCATCTTAAATGTTGGGTTTGGCTTTTCCCCCTGCCCTAGTATATTGAATTGCAAGTATGCATAAATGAGGGGATACCTCTAGATTACATGGGGGATTTGGAGATGTTGATGGATGTATACCCATCTAAGCACAATATACGAGAAACAGAATTATTTTACAACAAATATAATACTCACTATACCTCCTAATATAAGGTAGCTCTAAGCTGACAAGTTTTAGAATTCCAACAACGAGGCCCTGTAATTGTTCTTCTAGGATTTTGGGGATGTCCATGGTATGCCTGTTTCCTGATTTTGTATAATAATAGTCTTAATGTTTTAACTGATTGTACTTTGTGTCAAAAGCCATTACATTTACGAGACCTCTACACACACAACCTTAACACTTTTTTGTCATTGTTTATAATGATTTTCCTAGTAATACAGGCCCTTGTGGTTCCAAATATTTGATCTTCTGCTGTTACCTTTGGTTTGAAATTATGCTAGATCTTGACACTGCTGCCTCTAGATGCTTCTTTGTTGCTTTTATGTATCAAAGCTTTAATACACTTTACTGTATACTTTTTGAATAAGAGGGCTAGATTTAGTTCTGCAGCCCAAAACCTTTTCACCTTATTTCTATGTTGCTTTGTGTTTCATACTCAAGATAGTTCTGCTGTTGAGATAACCTAACAAACGAACAGATTATTTATTGTGATACTAAAGTGTTAAGGAGTTACCATTTTGCAATGGAAGATACAATGGCAAATGCTAAAGTTTGATATTGGAAAAGAAGAAACTCTTGATTTCATATACTTTGCCTTTTATCCTTTGAAAAAAATATTGACTAGTAACTAAACTGTCCATTAGCCAGATAAATATTTCCAGTATTTGTGCCATGGTCCATTTAATGTCCAATGTTATAAATTTATATTAAGACACCAATATGCTACGGTATTCAAACTTTTATTTTTCTTCCAATTTGAGCAAGAGTTCATTGCAAGATTAAACTTTGACAGGATAGGACAGTTTTTCTTACCACAATACTGAAGCGACAATTCCCACTCATTAATGACTAAATTTTCCAGGTCCTTTATCTTGTAATCCAGTTGATGTCTATTCAAGCTCTTATGCACTTGTTATGGTTTTTCTTATTAAGTTGAAGCAACTTTTGGCTTCATTCTTTTTTGCTTTTTAAGCGTATGTAAGACAATTTCCCCTTTTACCTCGTGCATAAGTCATAACACTCATGGTCTTGCTGCCTTGAAAGCTCGCTGGTTTTTCCTTATTTTGCCTTTGTAACTTCTGAAAATCTATGGTTTTACCTGATGCATTTGTCTGTCTTCAGGAGGCTTCTCCCACAGTATTTTATCCACAAGTTGATACACCTGGCCTTCCTCAGGATAGGAATTTGAGACCCCAGTTTCCAAGACAGAAGCAGTGGCTTGTTGGACTTCAGGTTCATTTTGTAGTATCAATTTTGTTTTTCTGTGGAGATTGAGTAGTAAAAAGAAGCTTATACATTGTTAGGAGGATCCCAATGCTGACATGAAGTCTTAACATTTTCAAAGAGGAACTTTGCTAAATATTCATGACACGAATTTTGGGAAAAAAATGATTGCATGCAATTTTTCAATCCATACGTATTAAGGTATTATGAGTTTCATCAACATAACATATTTGTTACTTTGTCAGTCTCCTGCACATCCGCGAGAGATAATGACACAGGTTCTTGGAGTTTTTCAAGAACTCAGTGTTAGGTGGAAAAAGATTGGGCACTATAACTTGAAGTGCCTCTGGATTCGTGGTTTTCAGTACCCTGTGAGTATGACCAATAATCATATGAACGCCAACCATTACCCGGATAATGTGATACCCACCAATTCCGACCTTTTGCAGACTCAGGCTGTGGTGAAATTCGAAATTCAGGTATTATTTATAATCTATCTCTCTGTTTATCTCTTTTTATTCTCAAACATGGTATTTTCTTAAGCACATTTAATCATATGAACCTAAGATGGTAAAAGAAGTAGAGAAAAAAGAAGAGGTTCAACTTTGAAATCTACTTCTCTCATTCTTTGTCTCGATTTTCAGCATGCTCCCCTTTGTCTTTTTCTTCCTGATCTTGCATTAGCATTACGAGTGACAAGTTGAGTTTTTAAGTTCATGAGCCATGTATATCACACCGAATGATGTATACTGATTTTTAGTTCACAAGGGATAATTTTGAAAAGCTGTCTATTTTCGCGTGGACACCCAGACATAAAAGCATACGTGCACAATAGATCCTATCTCTCTTGAAAGTGAACTCTCACAGCATCATTTTTGTCAGTTTCTTGATCCTTTACTCTTACAGTACTTTGCCTAAATCACCAATTGTGAACTTGCTCTTTCATGTCCATGATAATCTCTCTGCTTTTTGTCATCAGCAGCTCATATGTTGGAAATGGTGTTCTTTAAAATTTAATAACATCGTTCTTTTTCTAATACTATGTGAATTTGCAACAGCTGTACAAAACCAGCGACGAGAAGTACCTGCTCGATTTGCAGAGACTTAGTGGCCCACAGTTCCTCTTCCTAGATTTCTGTGCCACATTTATGATGCAGCTCGAGGTTTCTTAGTCATTGGATAGCAAAAACATGTTTGAATCAGGTTGTACACATAATTCCCCATCTGTATCTTGCAATCATGTTATCAACTTCTTGTTGTTGTTTGCTTAATTTAAAGCCCAAACAAAGCCTGTAACTATGGAAGTTCTGAATTTTTCTCAAATCTTTTCTAACTTCAAAAGAAATTGTTTGCTTTTTTGAATTGTTGTGGTTATTCTTGGGATTGATCCACTGTATGAGATGATCTTCAAGATCAATGTAAATGGGAAATGATATTTTGATTATTTATTCTTGCATGTATACATATTTCACCGTGAGGGTCGGTAAAATAACTGTATGGTTTATCAACTCAAACATAAGTCGTTATTTGGGACTCTTTTCATCTTTTGACGAACTTCAATAATATCCAGTTGACATGTTTAATACATTGAATAGAACGGGATTGAACATGATTACAATTTTTATTCTGTATTTCTTTCATAATGTTGTTCAGCTTTGTCTAATTCATAGTAAACATGTCCAAGTTTCACGGGTACCTTTCTTTTTTGCACAGAAAGGGATACCGTACGACAATAGTTTGCTTCGTTAGACTACCTTCTGCCTTCTCTCGGCCGTTTCGAGACGAAAGAAAATTTGATTACAATTTGTAGAAAGCTTACAACATAAAATTGAGATGCATTGAAAATAAATTGATCATTGATTGCTTGAAAGCTAGAAATTACAATTAATGAAAGTAGGAAATTACAATGGTAATGCAGGGGCGAACATTAGAAAGCTTGAAAGATGTTTGAAATACTAATACCCCCTATAATAGCATTCGGAACAAAAACTTAAGTGATAGGAGTAGACGTTTTAAATGACGAAGAATCATAATAAACGTCTAACAATATCTGAGTTATTTTACAATTGAAATAAACTATTACAATGGAAAAAAAATTACAACTCAAATTAGATTAATATTTACAATGTGCGGTCGAAGTTGGGCAAACTACGGCTGCGTTTGGGTCAAAGGGTGAAGCAAAGCTGCGGTCCTTGACATTCTCCCTCATTTGTTTTGGTGATGTTCTCGGAGTCATCGATGAATGATATGCTTCAATTAATGGTTTGAAGGCTTCAATGTCTTTTTCACTTTCCTAAGTATTCTCCTCACTACTGCATCATCTCCATTTGGCTAAGTACACTTGATGATATTTCCTAGAAGCTCGAGTAGTTCGATGGTCAAGAATCACTTCAACAACCTTCTTTCCAGCTCTTTTCAATTCAAACACAAGTCACTTTGGCTCATTTCTGGATACGTCCTCCTTGTCGGCAAAGTATGGCTTGAGTACACCAACATGAAGGATTTTGTGGATTTTGCACTATGAATGGAGTGCAACTCTGTATGCGACTATGTCAATCCTCTTCACGATAGGTAATGGTCTGATATATTTTGGCATCAATCTTGAGTTTCTCTCTTGTCGGTTTATAATAGTTTCTGTCGGTGAGTTTAACCATTACCAGATCTCCAACATTAAATTCAAGTAAACGAATCTTTAGATCTGCATAATTTTTGTACCGTTTCTCAGCTTTCTCAAGATAACTCCGAACAATTTCAATGTTTCGTCTCCACTCTTGAGAGAAGCTTTTTGCTTAAGGGTACTGGTACTTTGATCGATATCTACAGTATGAGGGAGTAACGGTTGCTGGCCAGTAACAATCTCAACAGATCTTATTGGTGGAAGAGCTCTTTTGGGCATTGA
Organism: Fraxinus cuspidata; assembly: GCA_903798385.1. Lineage (NCBI taxonomy): Eukaryota > Viridiplantae > Streptophyta > Magnoliopsida > Lamiales > Oleaceae > Fraxinus > Fraxinus cuspidata. The sequence goes on from CAIGRP010034987.1 coordinate 23,134, forward strand.
AACATATCCGAGCCACATCCAAAAGTTTCACCCAATTTTTCTACA
>CAIGRP010034996.1:0-28049 GCA_903798385.1 Fraxinus cuspidata
AGTATGTAAATGACTGAATTTGATATATTTGGACCATGGAATCACAACTTTATTTTCGAGCTTGGTATATTAAAGACTAAGCCTCTGTTTGATACACATTAAAATTTTCATTCTCATTCTTCTACTCATTTTCAATCACATATTTTTCGATAAAATAATAATTTTCATCACATCAATAACTTTTTCAATCACATATTCCTCATCACATCAAACAAAAAAAATGCATTCTTGGAAAAAAAATATGCACCAAACAGGGGCTTTATTCATAAAGATATACGGGACTCATAGACGTGTGGCGCGAAGCAAAAAGTTATCTATCAACGACCAATCCATTGATGAATTGTTTGACACCAATGTTGAAATTATCCAAAAAAATTATTGTTAAAATACCAGAATTAGCCAAGGAGTGAATAAAACAAAGAAAATCAAGTATCAAAGGCCCTAGAATCATATTCGTCGACCAAATTGCACCCCTCAATGCAAAATGAGAGGATATTGTTACAAAGTACAATCTCTTCTCAGAAAACCTATTACAATCCTAAATAATGGCCGTGTAATGTGAGAAAATGTCAGACGACGCCATCATGAAACATACAGAATCCCACGTCGATAAAGAGCAAGGATTACAGTTGTAAATACAGCCCAAACAAAGATAATCCACCAAGCCATAAAGACTGTGATTTCTCTAACCAAAACAGAGCAAGGCAATGAATTACATACCCATCGGAGATCAATCAGCAATTTATCGTCAATTTGAGATAAGCCAAGGAGAAGAAGTAACATGCCAGCAGGTAGAAACAACTGCAGAACCACTAGACTTATGTAATGGTTGTGTAGGAAAACCTTTGCTCGGCTATATTCTAAGTCGGGAACCTTGCTTGCGTGCAACTTCTGGTACCAACATAAAACAGCTTCATTCAAGAACATCTGCGCATTGGGGCGGACAGTCAGGATTTGCAAAATACCCGTACTCAACAAGCACCAAAGCCTAAATTTCTCAAAAATCATTCTTGACAGGCCAACATTCCCCGCCAATTCTGTGGCTGCCCCACTCTTGCTGGCTATAAATGACCCTTTTTTTCCATCAATTGTCTTGTTAACAAACAATTCTGCAAACGGACTAATCCAAAGCAATGAAGTGAATACAACCGATAAGTAACTAGCATAAAGCAGCATTCTTGCAATCCATCCACATGAAATTATTGACAAATTACATCGAATTTGATCGGTTCCAAGCCAAAATGCACGAGCATTCCTCAATGTTGGTATATAAAGAAAACCCACGAGGCAGCCCATGAAAACAGCAACAATAAACTTCCCAAACCCATCCAATGATTCAAATCCAAAATCAAGAACCCACTTAGGAAGAACATCAAAAACAACAATTAACCCCAAAAGAAAACCCAAAAACCCCAATATGAAACTCAACTGCTTGTCCAATCTCTTTGATGCAGACCTTTCAAAACTTATACTACAAATTAAAAACAGATCCCTACAAACTCCCACAATACCCAATAAAATAGGGATTATAGTCCCATTTCTTACAATACCAGAATCCGAATCCACCCACAAGAATTTATGAAGCAACAATGATAATATGGCTATAATTGTAAAATTGAAAGCACTATAATACTCTCTGAAATAAATTCTCGATTGTAATTGACTTTCATTGAGTTTCAACCTAAAGATCTGAGCTTTATTCTCATCAAACTCAAATCTTTCTTTGAATTTCTTTCTGGGTTGTTCAGAATCAAGTGCACCTGGCCTTCTAATGGCTGCTCTGATACCTTTTGAGGATGTATTGTTGTTGGGATTTACATCATCTGGGTGTATGTAAGTGTGGAGGCCATAGAGAAATAGGGCAGGGATCTTGAGAAAAGAAAGGAGGAGAGTAAGGGAAAGTGCAAATACTGTGTGGAGGATTAGATTATTTGCTGAAGAAAGCATTTTATAGAAATTACAGCAATTTTTTTCCTAGATTTGATGTGAGAATTGTGTTTTCAATGAGGAGAAACTGAAGATGCATTCAAAGCAATAACGAGAGAAAATTTTAGACCTGTGCTTGGCTAGTTGTGTCTGGTTTTGGAACAAATCTTCCAAAGTATTTTGCAAAACTTGGGGGTAGTTTTAAAATTGGCTTTTCCATTTGTACCGAAAATAAATGACAGAGAATTTGACAACCTCTCGTATACGGCAAGCTCCACATGATCAAAAAATTCCAAAAAAAAAAAAAAAGTAGGCCCCTCACTGTTAGCGTCAGTCAACTTGTATGTCAACAATTTTCGGTATGAATAACACAACTCTTTTAAAAATAGCTTGGTCAATTATTACATATTTCAACAGTGACCTATTTTCACAACGTTCTCNAAACACTTCCCACTTAAAATTTCAAAATTAGCTAATTTTTCATTTTTGTTTATTTCAATACAGATAAAAACTCTCTCATATTTCATCTGCTTTAATCCCAAAATCTCATTTATTTATCGTACGTTGAACAAGAAAATATTTTTTTATATCGATTACTTTAAATCGGTAAGTATATTTACGTATATTTAATTTTGTTTTCATTAAATTAGTATATTTTTTTAATTGATAAATCTTATTTCAACATAGATTAATACGTTGATAATTTTTTCTAACATATTTATAATTTTTAAGCATGAACAAGAAATAAAATTAATCTGCATGTATTTTCTTTCAGATGAGATTCACGGCATTGTTAAACAGTCGGCTCGACTTTTTTTTGAATAAGTTTCTATTGCCCAGTGGTTGGCCCTATTTTCCGACTATTTTTTTTTATAATTAAAACTTTTGTTTTGTCATGAAAATAAAATTGTAATCCTAATTTGTTACTTTACAATTTTTGAACTGGATGGAAAATATCAACGAGTACGAAAATGGACAAGTGATATACGTGGTGATATTTCAATTTTCATAACATCGAGTACATAATATATAGGAATGTACCTGATTTACGTAACAAGTTGAATGTCGATTCCTCTCAGTACGATATGGAACTGAGATTTCAATTCAACGGCATTAATCCATTCCGATTCCAACTATGAATTAAACAATATGCACACGAAACATCTTTACTTGACTTCAGTGAGGAAGAACGTTGTCGAAGGTGAATATGAAGATTCATATGGAGGGGATCACAACGTCAGTGATTTTTGGGACATGGTGGAGATAGCTTGTAATGCTGATATGGTTATTCTCGAGACAGTTGTTCATTATCATGATCTCATTATTACGCACATAATTTCATCGATAGTTTGTGACAACGATAATGAAAATGATTTTACAAATGAGAATTTGATTGCTCTATCCCGTCAAAAACATGCGTGGGGTGGGAGCTCAGGGGCTGGATCGAGTGGATTGTCATCTAATTCTCCGTGTGTGGTTCTCGATGATGAGAATTTGTATGTCGAGGAACTATTTGAAACAAAGAAAGATTTGTAGGAAAATATGCACCAAATTGCATCGAAATAAAACTTTGAGTTCAATGTAAAGAAATCAAACAAATCATTGTTGACGATTATCTCTTTGAAGACAGATGTTGTTAGCGTTTGCGAGTGACAAAGATTGACACAAATGAGTTATTTGTAGTTTGCAAGTATGCACGGGAACATACTTGCGAAGTTGGAATTCGTCAAAATGATCACAGGCAAGCTCGAGCATGCTTTATTAGTCGACAGATAATGCATAAGTATAAAGACACACAAATAATCTAAAGGTCTTCATACATCATTAATAACGTCTATTGAGAGTACGTAGTAGTCATGAGCTAAGGCCAAAGAATACTTGTAGAGGAATTTAATGAGCTCGACCAAGGAGAGTTATGCTAAATTTGATAGGTATTGTCATAACATGAGGACAACTAATCATGGCTCGGCATTTTTTTTTTAGACGGAGGACATGAATTGATTTAAGTTTTTCTTCATGACTCTTGGACAATGCATTTGAGGATTTCGAAATGCGATGCGACCCCTAATTTTAGTCGATGGTACAACTATGAAAGCCAGATACGAAGGTAAGTTGATTATTGCTACATATTAAGATGCTAACATCCAAATTTACCCCTTTTGCATTCGGCATAGTCGATAGCGAGAATAATTTGTCGATGCGTAGGTTTTTCACAAAGTTGAGGGAAGTAATTGGAGAAATCAAGAACCTTGCCTTTGTAACTAATCGGGGACCGTCTATGATAAATGGTATCTCTGAAGTTTTCCCGAGGCATATCATGAGTATTGTATGTATCATATACAAGACAACCTGAAAACTATGTATCGAGGAAATTACATCGTTTCATTGTTTAGGGAAGCGACAAAAGCTTACAGTGTTGAAGAATGTAACAAGTTCATGGTTGAAAAAGAAAGTAAATCATTCACAGCATGAGAGTATCTAACAAAAATAGGGATTGAACATTGTGTGCAGTTACAACATTAAAAATTATTAACTTAGTTAAAATATGCTAATTCATATAAAACGGTAATCAATAAATTATATTCAATGTACATACACAATCTTGGTCAAGGATGGAATCGAACATCGATCATTTCGAGTATGCAGAACGACTAATTTTCGCACAAAACATCAACCTTCATCCTCCGTCGACGGCGTCAACTCGGTTAGGACTTCAAGCGACATATTTACAGTTCAACTAGTTACTGATCATGTAATGAAATTTTGAAACGACTTATAATATAATTCGCAAATTTGTAACACTCACCTGGGGGTCGTTGATGAGGGCTGATAACTATTGGTCGATGGATGTCCATCTTCTCGGGATGCTCGCCAATTTTGCATTCGAGGGCAGTGTGTCTCATATCGTCTAGCAAACCGGATAACTAAGAGGGGGACAGTCTTATACGTCAGATCTGCAATACATATAATTATTATATATAAATTCATTATACAAAATATCTTAACGTTGATTATGTTGAACATTTACCTATATTGCCGGGATAATCCATAAGTATCGTACTTACGCGTGAACCGCTTGGGCTTCGAGTGTGATCTGGTGAAGACGTGAACGGTGTCTTCAAAACATCTCCGACTCCACGGATAGTTGTTAAAAACATCGACGTTGTCAACAACTTTCAAGTGGAAAAATGTCGATCGTAGTCTTTTTGTGATGACACCTTAGCACGTTCTCAATGATGTAAACTAGCCCTAACTTCAGTTTGTCCAACATCTGGTCGCACTCCCTGTTTGCGTCGATCAATAACGGTAGAAGTATCGTCCCCTATCCCTGAAAATATGTCTCGTGCAACCTATTACTTCTTTGAGTACCGTCAATAGTTGTCTTGTCACCCGTTATTCTTAGTCCAGTAACGAGGGCAAACTCAAACATTGAGAAAGTAGCGACTTTGCCCCCAAGGTCGAAGTGAAGGGTATCGTCGTCGACTAGCCTAAACAACCGACAAAGTAACACATTAATAATCTGCCCGGAGTACCGTACCTCTCTCAACTTATACAAGGGCCACAAGAAGGACTGACGTAGGATCTGCGCGCTGATCATCCAGCAACTCTAATACAATAGTGAAACTGCCAAAACTACTTTTCTACATACATTTTCCCGTCATCTGCATCAACTCCACAGTTAGATGGTACTCTATCCTACAAAAAAAGTAGTAAAATTGTCAAAGATACTGTTTTGCGTAAATATTCCCTACACCTGTCTCTTCTCCACTGTTAGATGGTACTCTATCCTACAAAAATTTCAAATATTAGAACTTTCAACAAAAGATAAGTTGAATAAGCATAATTTCAAAAAATTAAGCGAATCTAATTACAAACAAAAATAAAAAAATTTGAATTGAAATAAATTTATCTATATAATATGAAAAAACAATTAAGAAGTTTTAAAACTATTTCCAAAAAAAGTTATAATAAAAACAAAAAAAATTAAACAAAAGTAGATTATGAAAATTAAACAAAGAATATAAATATTATTTAATTATTTTTTTTAAAAATAATCTTAAATCATAAAAATAAACAATTAAGAAATTTTAAAACTATTCCCAAAAAAAATATATATAATTAAAAAAAACGAATTAAACAAAAGAAATTTAAATAAAGAATATAAATATTATTTAATTAAATTGAAAAAAATTAAAATAATAAAGAATATAATAATAATTTAAATTATTTAAATTTTATCATAAAAAGAAAAAAAATTAAAAAAATTTTAAATTGAAAAAAAAAAGAATTTTTTTTGGGTCGACTCTCGCCATTTACGACGAGATTAACTTATCAAATGTATTTATATACAACTAAATTTCTACTACACCCAATAATTCATATAAATAATGAAGAATAAATGTTATAAATCCCAATTTAAAACACAATAAATTAAAAATCAATCTCATAATTAAAAAAAATTAACATTGTTGAAGATAATGACGAGTGTGTGGTGGTCAGCGTTAGGTTTGAGTGTGAAGGTGAACTTTTGACTGAATTCCGACTGTGAATTGTGCGAGTAATTTTTAATTTCTCTTTCCCTTTCTCTCAAATTGTTGGTAGAAGATTAAAGTGGTATTTTTGAATTTTGGTATTTAACTTATCTCGCTATACATTTTAATTTTTTTTTTTAGTGGTCAAGGCTAGCATGAAAAGATGGAAGGGTGAATTGGCCATTTTGTCGTATTTACTCCATAAACCCTCACAAGAAACCCTTCAAAAATATTCCACCTTGGCTTGCATAGCTCATGCGCAAGCTAAATTTCCGGAGTCCCGGTCGCCGCAAACATTCTCTTTCTCTATACTTCTGTTCATCCTTCCCTCTATTTGAGAGAGAAACTTGTAAAACATATATCTCAGATTTTCACATTATATACTCAACCAGGTAAAAGTAAGCAACTTCATGCATTATAATCTTCCGTTGCATGAATTTCTTCATTTTTTTTGTTCTTCACGGTTGAGATTGCTATATTTTCAGGCTTGGAACTGGACTTGTATTATTCATTTTTGGAAGTAGCTGAATTTTTTCACCATTGTAAGTCACTAATCAGAATGGTACTAAATTTTTCCAATTTTCTGTGTGAAATTATTGTGCAACAAGTTCTAGGCGATGTCAGGTTGCTAAATTCTTGAATGTATTGTGGTGAGCTACATGCCAAAACGAGATGTTAAATGCCTAAATGTGACTATTTTCCTCCGGGCAGTGAAATTTTAAAAGACTGCCTTCTTTAATATTTATTTGTCAAGTGAAGGTGGAAAACTGCAGATGAAGTGAGGGTGTCTTTAATCAAAACAGGGATATGGATGCATGATTATTCAGTCTTATTTTTTCCCACTTTCTCACCTTCCCTGTTGTACAATTAACTTAATCGGGGCGTAGGATTTGCCTCAGAATGTCTGAGGCAAAGTGGACTAATTATTGGTACAGAAGTTGGGTGAATGAAGAATCAATAGATCAATATATATGAAGTGGTGTGAAAGAACAATGAACACATCAAAGTCTTTGCCTCAGATTATTGCACAACTGATTTTGATTGAAATACAGAACCAGACCAGAATATGTTGGTTGCGGTTCGGTTCAATTCATTTCGGTTCAGTTCATTTCGGTTCTTCTTATTCTTGGAACCACCAGTTTTGTTTGTAAAATTTCCATTTGAGACCAGTTCTGTCTGTTTTAGTTGTGAAATTCACACTGATACTCAAATTGGAAAAATCAAGTAATAAACAATGGTGAATGGGGGTATGATGAGTAACTTGTGATTAAATAAATTAGTAATTGAAGTATTTACGCAACGGTTCTAGATCACTAAAAGCTAATGGTATTTTCTTTGTTATTTAAAATTATAACATTTTGCCCTCGCTATTTAGAAGTGAAAATAGGTTTGGAATAAAAGACATGGACAATGTCAAATTGCTGAGGTTTCTGCTGAGGGAGTGCATACCAGATGAAAAGCACCCATTCCGTAACCCTTCTGAACTCATGTACGTTGTTTCCTCAATCAAAACTCATAAATTACTATCAGAATGGGACCCAGAGTGCACCGACAAAAAAATGATTGATGAATGGAAATCTGCCATGGATCACTGGGTCAACCGCTTGCTCACTCTTGCCTCTAGTAACATGGTAAACCATCTTCAAAACTGTGTTTTTACATATTACAAAATTCAAATTTGTACAAGAAATGTGTTGGTATGTATTTATGTGAGATAGGTTTTAGAGGTGATAGGAATGACTCTGGTTTTTCTTTTGGTTAAGTATGTTGTATATTTTCAGTAATCTTTATACATGATTACACAGACAGGGAATGAGTATTAGATATTTCCTTGCACAATTTATCAGGAAATGAGTTAACAAAAAGAACTTTTGGCTTGAATTAGAATTACAAGTGCAGCTAAATACATTGGAATTGTATATCTGTTTGCAGAGAGCAATGATCTGGCTTTATAGATTCTACTACATGTTGTATTTTAATCTACATATGTACTTGTGCCCCTACAATTTTGAATTAGCAAGACTTGTGGTTATCTCGTTAGCTGCATCCCTTGTGTGCGTGAATGAATGACAAGTTTACATTGGATTGTGTGCACTGTGTATGTATGCATAAAAGAGATATTGGGAGTGGAAATTTCTTGCAATAGGCATATTTAATTTCTCTCTCCATTTCTTTCTGAGCAGAGAATATTGAATGGACAATAATGTGTTTAATTCAATACAAACGTGTTTTAGCCAGATAAGTGTTGGGCTGGAATATGTTTGCTTGGGCTGACTTGTCAGGATTGCAGTTCAGAACGCTTCTTAGCTTCTTACTCTGTTTGGTTTAGTAAGCTACTCTCACATATTCAGGTACTTTGTATAATCTCTATTTGTGCATATATAACTTTCACTCGAATAATAAGTACTTTTGTCTACTAATCCTCTTCTGATAATTTAATTTCTGAATGGATTGTATTTTTGGTGCCTTGATTCACTAAATAATGCAATTGCATGAAGTGCTTCATATTCTTCATGACATTGATGTCTTTTGGTACTAAATTTTGGGTTGGAGGGAAGATACATTACGTTTAAAAATTGTTGTAAAAAATTTCATTAAACACACAAACTGATTTGTAATATAAATGTCTGTTTGAAAATCTTATGCTGTTTCTGCTGTCTTTGCTTCTTAGTAGCCTCCAGCTGATTCTCATTTCGTGAGAGCGGCTTCTTATGCCTCCATATCAGACCTTCTCATAAGGTTCGTGCTTTTGTCTCCCAACATAAACTGTACAGTTGAGTCATGTTATCTTTCAATTATACGGTAGTAGCAGTGGAATTTGTACCTGTGATCCACTACTATGTGAAAAATGTCAAATGTATTGTTGTGTATATAAGTGGAAATCAATTTGTCAATATCATTAGAACCATGTTTGGCAATGATTCCTTTTACTACTTGCAAATTATTGTAAAATCACATTTGTGAACATAGAGCTGGAAAAACTGCTGTTTACATAACATTTCACCTGATATTCTCCTTCAGCTTTCAGAAAGGGGATAATAATACTATCTGTTAGGTACTGCAAAAATGTAGTATTCAAAAACAATCTTTAAGTATGGACTGATTTTTTGAAGTACTGAAAAATTGTTGCCATTCAAATTGAGGAAACTATATAATTAAAACTTTAGGAAGATTATGCAATAATACTGTAAATTATTTATTTGCAGAAGGACAATTTCTCCCTTGGAGTAAATAGAAAGCTACCGAATCCTGATAGAAGGGGTCTTGGTTTTATACTTCTAGTCTTGTAGCCTGATGACATTTATCCATCCCTCAGTGGGTCTGATGAATGTTACCCTGCTATGTCGGTTCTATAATGATTCAGGACGCGATGAAGTTTGAATGGATTTGGAATCAATTTTTTCAATATTTCTATGAAGTAGCTCCTCATTAACTTTAAAACATAGTATTTTAGCCTGGATTTAACGTGGTACTTAGTAAAGAACTGACATATTGTCAACCCTTTACACATATCTTCACAAACTTTGCTTTCCATATTGAACCAAGATATTAGCACTCTGCTAGCTGTTAAATGCATCGTCATTTCATGTTATCAAACCTCTAAGCTGTTTTCGCCTTCTTTAATCTGAATTAGGCTGAGTGGATTCCCAAATACGAAGAAGGATGGAACTTCAAAGGCTACAAAACTTATTCAGCCTGTTTTGAAGCTATTGGATGAGGATAGCTCTGATATCTTTTGGGTTGGTACAAAAAACTAATTTGTTTGGCATGGTCGCATATTGATTAGTTGTTTAAGTTGGCTTCTACATCTATCTGCCTATCTATCCATATCGAAGATTCAACTGTACAAAAAGTTAATATTATCACACACTATGCCAAAAGTTTATGTGTACGATATCCGTGTCTAACTTACATCTGCAAAAGAAAGATCCAAAATATGTTGTCAGCCTGTTGGTGATCAATGTAGTTAGAATAATAAATCTACTCTGTAGAGGTCAATCTCAAAAAATCTGGGCATTTGATGCAAAGGATTTATTTGGATACCCCCACCCTATGCACCTCCCCTATAACACTGACAAATTGAAAGAAAAGATAAGGAAAACAGTAAAATCAGCATATGCTAAAACTGGGAGGCTAGATTTTTAACTATTTCTTGGTTGTAATTTCTTCAGCCCTCAGCTTTCTGGGTTATGTATTACCAAACTTTTCTATGATCTGTTCATGGTAGTGTTAGGTTCTATAAGCATTCATCTAAAATCAGAAGATTAATGATCTCTTTCTGTTAATTTTCTTGTCTCCAAAATTTCACATGTTTACCTGGTGATTTACTGTGCAGCAAGAAGCTCTTTTTCTATTATGCACCATCATGAATTGCTTTCCATATTCTATCCATCGGCTTCATGACAGCGTAAGTTCTCTCGTTTGAGGTTTATGAAATTTCCAATTATAAACACGATACGATGCCACAGATAAAATTGAACCATTTTTAGATATAAAAAATATTAATTTATTTTACTTTGGCAGATTGAAGCTGCTATTGTTTCGAAGATCATGTCAGGAAAATGCAATGCTAGTGTTCTGAAGGTAAAATCGTTTTAATATGTTTTGACTTGGTATTTTGGCATTTAGTAGCCAAAACAGATTACCAGAGAGATTAATTTCATTTTAGTCCATGTTAGCTCATGTATATAAAATGTATATAAACACTAAGCCTCTTTTTATCCTTGAGGGACCTGTAAGTATTATCCACTTATCTACCGCTTATTCTATTTATAATTTAAACGGTTCATAAACACTTCCCAAACATGCTCTTCATTTTCAGAAGCTTGGTAATGCCTTGTGTTTGCTTCCGAAATCAAAGGGAGATGAGGATAGCTGGTCTTCGATGATGCAGAAGATTTTGCTTTCAATAAACAATCAGTTGAATGATGCTTTCCAAGGTCTAGAAGAAGGTAATAACTGGATATTATGTAACTTCATTGTGATTTGCTGGGAATTACAAGTTTTCTGTTTTCTTGCACATTGCAGAGGCTAGAAGTAATGAGACCATGAGAGTACTGCTTCCCCCAGGGAAGGAACCCCCTCAGCCCCTTGGAGGCCAAGCACTATCACAAGAAACCTCAGATGTTGCTATGAGGAGGCCTGAGCAGCTGTTGGTATCCAGACTGTGTACTCTTATGCACTGTTGTTGCACAATGCTCACTAATTCTTACCCAGTTCAGGTAATGTCTCATGTCTGTATATATTATCATCTTTTACAGGTGATATATACAGAGCCACTTGAGAACTAAATACAGTTCATGTACAGGTTCCCATGCCAGTTCATGCAGTAATATCCCTTGCTGGGAGGGTGCTGACGGTTGATGGCTCCTTGTCACAATCCTTGTATCCTTCCATGACCACCATGAAACAAGAATTAATATGTTCAGAACTTCCACTTCTTCAATTGCATAGTTTGGAAATGCTCTCTGCAATTATTGGTGGGTTGCGCAGGTGAATTTTTTTTTTTTGCTTTCATGTTCTTTTATTTTTGTCAAATCAGGATTCTAATTGAGAATCAATATATTACTCCGGCAAATAATGGATTTGGAATAAATTTGTAATATTTGGTACAGATTTCGATCAAACATCGCGAGTGTCATTTTTCCATGAAAAAGAACGAGTATGGAAGAATCATTCATATAAAAAAAAAATTTAAATGTTTAGTTGAGAGACGTGGATCTGAATCCCAACAAACTTTGAATTGAGTCCAAGTCTCTGAGTAATAAAAGTTAAACATGGAAATGTATGGACACCAATGTTTCAATTACAGGAAAAAAAAAAATGGAAGTGAGAATGGAGTCACTAGGAATTATAAACTATGGAATACCTATGACGTAAGTACCAGAACACTAACAAAATTCAAAAGAAAATAAATTAGGATAATGCAAGTGAGCGAACCTTTTGATCTTGGAAAAAAGTTAATAATCTTACATTAAAATTCCTAAAATCCAAATGTTCTCCACATTCTACTTAAATATTCTAATTAAAGCTGACCTTAATTAAATGTACTTTGGTTTCAGGAATGGCTTTGGATAAGAAAGTGTAGGACCACCACAGCAGAAAATCAGAATATGCATTAATGAATTAGTGAATGTTTTAGGTTTATGTCCAAAAGCCATTAAACAATATACTCAAAGTGTTCGGAGCAATTAATATAGAATAAATAACTAAAACATATTTGTGTGGCTGAGCCTGAGAGCATAGATCTGCAGTGTAAAATCATGGAAAAACAGAATGAAGCTTAAAAAGTTGTGAAAGTTTGATCACGATACATCTAAATTTTGCCTACACCTGGCTTGCAACTCCTGTGGGACTCTAATATTTAGATTGTGGAATTTTTTTTGCTGGTGGAGCAGTAGGTTACTTGCCAAAAGACAGGTTAAATTAATAGGAGTTTACTTAAGAGGGACCAAGTTGGAGAGAGTAAAATAAGGCCTGGTTCACTATTTTTATGTAAAACGGCCTTACTTTAAACGATTCTTCAAGGATACCATGCTTCTTCCTTTTGAAAGCAGGGTATTTCTGCAGACTTTCACAATTGATATTTTCACTAAAGCTGCTAGAGGACTCTCACAGCATCATCAATGGCCAGTCTCAGGCTCCCTAAGAATCAGCTCAACACTTCATTTTTTAGCTACGTGTTTAGTGTCCCTGATATACGTCCATGGTGCAAACCAAGTTGAGGCAAGTTTCTTTGGGCTGCCCACTTTGGGGATCTACTTTCGTTCTCCGGGGCACCAGCTTGGAAGCAGCCCAGCTTGGGACTAGCCGCTGAGTACATGGGCAAGGAATTACTTACATTTTAAGATGTGGAAGTGAGTTTGTTAGAAGTGTATGTTGAAAAATCTGCAGAGAGTGAAAGCATTTTGGTTTCCCAGAAAATGAAGAGGACCTAAAGCATGAAGTGATATTTGTGATGGAAAATTGAGGTCACGGAAACACAAAGTTAAATGTAGGCCTATATTTTTTTTGATCAATAAATGTAAATTGTATTGATAAAAAATTCATGTATAAGCACATCGGGTATACTCGGGCAAAACAAAGATCAAAAGATGTACAAACGACAAAGATCTTTCAACCCAACACTAGAGACTCAAAATGAACAAAAACATTAGGATACAAAGAGAACACGACTTTGTATACATGTATTTTAATCCGTCTCACAATGTTATTAATACATGGTTTGAGATCCTAAAAAATCATTCTATTTCTCACCATCCAAATTTGGTAGACCTTGCAAGCAAGTGCGTTTTTCTTGGCTTTAGATTGCCAAGATGTGCCTCAGGCTTCTTTCTTCGTCCACTTCAATGCACTAAGTATTGTCATCACTGAACTCCTCAACCAACCTTTGATCTGTCCCTAGATGCTTGAAGTCTAAACACGCTGAAAAAATAAGTGCTGACATGTTCAAGGTGTGAACCACAAAAGACACATCGTGTCAATGTTTAGATGCACCAACTTATCCTTCGTAAAAAGCTTAGACCGCACAACCAACCACAACATGAAGTGTTTTGGAGTGATGTAAGGTCTTCAAATCTCCCCCGTGCACGTCCTTATCTCCCCCCTTCGGCCTAAAAAACTGATATGCATTATCCATGCAAAACGGTGTGAGTTCCAAACCTCTAAGCTGATTTCGAATGTCCAACAACTTCTTGATCAAAGGATCAATAGAGAGTGATCTTTTCTTGTCATACACTCCCACATACTATCCCTACGGAGGTAAATTTGATTAATCCATTTAATCTATAGCGTGTCTTTCTTGCTATGGGTATTCCAAAGGGACTTTGAAAGAAGTGCTGAATTCCAACATTTTATGTCTCTAAATTCAAGTTCACCCTCATGTTTTGGAAAGTAAACATTACTCCATGAACCAACGGTATATTAGTACCCCAAAGGAAGTTTCGGCATAAACTAGTGATCTTTGAAGCAACCGTAGCTAGGATAGGAAATATGGAAAGCCAAAAACATTCCACGCCTTGACTCTACTCGCATAGGACAAAGATGCCTTAGACCAACCGCAAATGTAAGCTGTGATTTTGTTGAGAAAAGAGTCATAAGAGTTGATTTTCAACTTCTCCGCGGCAAGTGGGATCCCCAAGTACCTGAATGACATGGACCCCTTGGACATATTAGTTAATTCATAGATCTCCTCAAGCTCTTGCCCATGAACCCTAGCCGTATTCATCCTTAATTTCGACATGTTTCCAAACTTAGACAAACAATCAATAAAGATACCAATAGAAATTGGATCTCCTCTAGCAAAGAGCATCAAATCATGACGAATCCATAGAGGCCACCATTAAGTGCAATAGAATGTGAAGGAGTAGAAATACATTCCATCACCCAACCGATGAACTTCATAGGGAAGCCAAGACCATGAAGGACACTCTTGAGAAAGTCCTAATTGACCGAATCATACGACTTCTTAAGATCAATTTTGAGAAGGCATCTAGGAGATATCCTCTTACGATTGTATTGCCTCAAAAGCTTTTGAGCAAGATGGATATTCTCCATCATACTCCTTCCTTCCACAAATGCACCTTGTGCTTGATTCACAATTGACCCATGGATAAGCCCCAAACAAGATGCAAGGATTTTAGGGATTATTTTGTAGAACACATTACAACATGCGATCGGTCTATAGTCACCAACGGATGTAGAGTGATTAGTTTGGGGATCCAAGGCGATGAATGTATGAAATATCTTCCAATAATAACCCAAGACTTCTTGAAGAAGTAAGATGAGTACCCATTCGGACCCGGTGATTTATCATCTCCGATTGAAAATAATGCATCTTTGATCTCTTGTTCCGAAATCTCCCGAACTAGTGACAAACCACTTTCTTCCGATAACACGGAACCACCCTTCAAGATATCTAAGTCAACAGGCTGCCTGGGCTGTTTTTCCCCGGTAAGTGACTGAAAATGCATGAATTCATTGGCCACCTCTTCCAATGAAGAAGTATACAAACCAACCCATTTACATACGGTTGCAATGAAATTCCTTTTGGCGTTCCTCTTTACCATTGAATGAAAGAATTTAGTGCATTTTTCACTATTCTTTAGGTACTCACATTTAGCTTGTTTGTAGTAAAAACTCCTCTCGGCTTCACAAAGATTCATAGCTTCTTTCCTCATGCGTGTCACCCTACTTTGAAGTTCAACATTAAAAGGATCACCATGCAATTCCAATTGTGCCGCTTTTAAAGCCATGGTAGTCGTTTCGGCTCTAGTGGATATGTTTGCAAATGCTTCTCCTAGTTGATCCTGAGGTTTTGTCCATTCTGAAACTCCATCCACTGGACCACTGCTACTGTGGCAGACTGAGAAAGTTGAAACCCTCGGATGACAAGAAAGTACGCTTTCATTTTCCTCCAGTAGTAGATCTGGCTGGCTATTCTACTGGAACTTCTTGCCTACTTTAATTACAAGCACCACAGAAAAGACATTTTTTATAAGGGGCTAAAATGGACATTTTTCTCATTTAACAAGGTCTATTTAATTAGAAAAAAGGTGAAATAAAGGCCTTTTTACCCTGACCATGAAAAGGCCTCTGTAAAGAAATTGCCTTACTAAATGCCATTGTTGCCAATTACATTAATTCAACTTCATTCTAATGTGCACATGTTCTCTTTAGTATAAATTTCTTTACTCCCTAGAATTTGATTTGTTCTCCTTATCTTCAAATGGAATTGTTGTTCAATTGTGTGACTGTTACTATTGTTGCAGTCAACTATCACCACACGTTGCAGATATCATTCAACTACTAGCCGAATACTTTGGGAGATGCAGATTACTCATGCTAAGAAAAAAAGTTTACTCCATTCTAAAAGTTCTTCTGTTGTCTATGGGCATCGGTATGGAGCTAACCATTCCAACAATCTTTATATGTTATTTGCTTTTGTTTCTCAATGGTTGCTTGATGTTAGATGCCTACTTTCTTTGTGCTTAGTATACCTAATCTATTTCATATTGGCTTTACGTGTCTTATAAGTGTGCGTATTTTATTGTAGTTTACTGTATCCACTAATATGTACTTAAAATAAATGTGTGTCGTGGTACCTGTGCGCATACACTAATGTATATACGGGTAAAATGTAAACAAAAAATTAAATAAAAAAAAATCGGTGACTAATTTTCACCTTTGATTACGATTTTTTTTTTAAAACTCAGTCTTATAATGTAAAATCTAAAAAAGGTACAATATTCTATCTCACATTATTCATATTGAAGGACATTTCCAAATTCCAATGGAATCTGAGCTGATTGTTATGAATTAATCAGATATCTGTTACCATATAGCGCTTTGAGGTCATATGAGCTTCATGTTTTTTTTCTTATGGTGTGTTTCCCTGGAGATGTTTGAGGTCTCTTCTCTCTCATTTTCCTTTGGGAGTGAAAAATTAATTTATGTGAGGGTTTCTGCTATGTTTTCTTGCACCTGATGGGTACCCATTACAATAAGCTGGGATGCTTTTATTAACCACGATTCTAACTTTGAATTTGTAAAAATATAATAAGCAGTTTCATTTTCTCACTATTCAGTTCTTTGAACAGGGGTTGTGATACATCTGAGCCAGGAGGTTGTTACCAATGCGTTTATTGATTTGGAGTCTTTTGGTGATGAGAGGAAAGGCAAGAGTTTTGGTGTCGATGCTAATGCCTCTGTGGAGCCATTGCCACAACCTCGAAGGAGAAAAAGGAAGCAGGCATGTATGACAGAATCCGTCCAGGAATCACTCGACACAGATGGTTTGGAAGTGACCATGCCCCAGAATCCAGATGAATTATCTCTGAAGGTGGCTGCGTTGGAGGCATTAGAAGCTCTTCTAACTGTGGTAAGTTTCCGTTGTAGTATCTGCTGTAATCATCTTTGCATCTATTGGTTGGTGAGATCTGAAACATTTTTTTGATTAATTTTAAAATCAACTTTGGCATAAATGTTATCATCATTGCAATTTTTTGGAAAACTGGATAAGCTTTTAGTTGCTATGTTTGAACCTCAATGCTCCAATGGGCTCAGCTGATCCCTGTGTTCAATCAGTAGCTTGCTCAGGGTTTTCATTCATTTATTTTGTGTCACGTGTTAATCTCTTATCTAACCAATCACCATGAATAATCTGTTGCCACCATCTTTCAGGATAGGCTTTAAGCTTCTCTTGTTTTTAGTCCCATAGTAATGCTCTATTTTGTAGCAAGAAATCCCATATACTTATTGGTATTGATTGCCACTAATTTTGAGATGTCAACTTTGGGAACATTTTCTGACCACATTGCTTTATTTTCTGACTGATGAATTACCTTTAATAACAAACTTTTGAATATCTTTCTATAGATGATTCTTGCTTTCACCTGACATCAGAGTATATCTTCATAGTTGCTGTTTTTGCATCTTAATGATCATACTTTTGAATCAGTTGTGGTTTCCACAATATAGTAATTGATCTTGCAAATCTTGGGGATATTAGTTTGTTTTCTTGATCTGAAATTTGTTCTGCAACTGTTACTCTTTCTTCGCTCCACTATTTCTTCTTTATTTATAATCTTGATATTATGGCGTTAATGTCTTTGAAGTTTAATGATTATGCTTTTGAATCAGTTTTCCTTTCTACAATATAATAATATATGTTGCCCATTTCAGATATTGGTTTTTCCTCTAATCTGAATACATATTATGTGACAGGAGTTTAATTTTTATACCCCTCCCAATTTTTATTTTCCTCCTA
This sequence comes from Fraxinus cuspidata, assembly GCA_903798385.1. Taxonomy (NCBI): domain Eukaryota; kingdom Viridiplantae; phylum Streptophyta; class Magnoliopsida; order Lamiales; family Oleaceae; genus Fraxinus; species Fraxinus cuspidata. Next base: position 18,226 of record CAIGRP010034996.1, read on the forward strand.
TTTTAATCATGATAGCACAAACATAACATTTATTAATAGGGTGGTTCGTTGAGATCCGAGAGCTGGCGAGCAAATGTGGATCATCTTCTTGTTACAGTTGCTACAAATGCCTGTAAAGGGGGATGGGCCAAGGAGAAAAGAAGTATTTTTCTTTGTGATGAACCTACCGCGCTTTGGGCAGACTTTCAATTAGCTTCCTTGCGTGCACTTTTAGCATCTTTTCTTTCGCCTGGTCGTGTTCGCCCACCATATTTATCCCTTGGTCTAAAACTTTTTCATAGAGGTAATCTTTGTTTTTTTCCGCTATCTTTTTAGTTTCTTCAAATCGAGTATGAACAAATTAACACTCCAAATTAGCATTTGGAACTTTGCTCCAATTGAATTTGATAAAGAATTCACAGATTTTCTTGTGCATATGACTGAAACTTGTTCTTTATGACATAAACCATCTTTGATGTCCATCCATTTTTATGTACCACCCAAAACTTGTGAAATATCTTGACTATATGATTGTTATTTCTTTTTAATTTGCAGGCATGCAAGAAACTGGGTCACGGCTTGCTGAATATTGTAAACATGCCCTTCTGACCCTTGAGGTGCTAATACATCCGCGGGCCCTTCCATTGGTAGATTTCTCTTCCACCATTGATAACTATGAAGGTCGGAGCAGCAAGTTTCCAGAGAATGTTCCCTTTCAGACCAGGACAATTGGAAAAGATATCGTTGAGCCTGAATCAGACGATGACCTATGTAAAAATTGGCTTGAATATGATGATGAAATGGAAGAAGTTCAAGTTACCGAAAGTCAAAGGAACACAAATTATACTTCAGAACCCACTGCAGCTGTAAGAGATCAGTCACCAGTAAAGCTTCCCAATGAAAGTGAACCAGGGGGGTCGGCATCTGTTGCCACCGAGAGAATTGCTATCGATGGGGACAATGTTATGGTTGAATTACAAGAAACAATTAGTAATGGCGGTGACCAACTGGGAGGACGTGTGCCTAATAGAGTGGTTGGAGATTATCTTGGAGGTCATATGAGTAGGATAGCTTTCAAAACTGATGCATTAAATCCAATCACTAAGATGGCTCAGGTTTCTAATGATACTGCAATGAAGAGAGATGATGTAATCATTGCAGTGCACAAAGAAAATGCTGAAAAGAATGTGTTGGGAACCAAAGATGGTGGATTTAGTACTTTAATGGAAAGAATGTCGTCTACACTAATATCCAATTCGGAGAAAAGCAAAGGATTGATCGGTGAATCTGATAATGAATTGACTATGGATTCACTACCTGATATCATTTATGTGGATCCAGATCCAGATTCAGATTAAATTTTAAGTGTCTAACTTGTAAGAGGATGTAACAGCAAATTCTCAATGCCAAGTTTTGACACTACTAGTTTTTAAAAGTATATTCAATTTAGTACCATGATTTTCATTTAGATGTTGCTTAGTGACGTTTTCTTGCTACTTCTTGGGCCTCTTGTTGCATTGTAAAACTATTTTTCTTCTTTGAATTCAAGAATTAAATACGAATGCAAATTTACTAGAAAAATGATTTACAGTTTACAAATAGGTGATATCAGCTTGCTATTCGTCGATGACTTAATAACCCATGCCACCATGTATGGCCTCTTGCCTCTTGGTCAGCTGAGCTCTAGACCTCTGGTTCCGTATAGATGTAATCTGGGTCATGCCATTTTGAGGTCGCCATTTGTTGCTCAATTAACGTAAAATTCTTTGAGATTGCAATATTTAATAGTCGGGTCTAGCACGACCTGGCTCTATAGGTGGGTTGGTCTTGGACATGGACCGATTTTGAGGTGGCCCATTGTTTCTCAACTCACCTAAAAATCTATGGGACCACAAGGTCCGATAGTTGGGCCTAGCACGATGACAAGTGTTGTCAATTTTTATATCTCGTAAGTGTACGGATCATAACAAGTAATATAGTGGATCAATGAGTCTGGATATCGTTCCCATGAGAACTACTATCTAACAGTTGATTAAATTATTTCTAACTTTAATTTAATTGAAAACAAACAAAGAATTATGATTTGTTGATGTTTTTTTTTATCTAATTAATTGAAATTAGTAAAATGCACACAAAGATCAATTTAGAATTCAAATAATAAACGGATATTAGGGTATAACAATTTCATGTATTGATCACCTTTAAATCTTAATTCAAGATTCATAACCTAATGTAGTATCCGATCGAATTCTTCTATTTTATTTAATTTACCCCTCTCGAGTTTTCATTGAACCTATTTAATTAATTCAATCACACATCTATATGCGAATCAACCTTAGTTAAACGGAATATTAGTTCTAAGAATTCATATAACGATCGCAATAATTTGTATATGTAAATCTACACGTTGTACTAAATTATCGAATTTTAATATGTGGTTCAAATCTAAAATTTAGCTCTCGATTTGTAATAGATTCACAAAATCATTGAATAATTGGCCAAAGAATTCAAAGCATTAAATTCATGAATAAAATCAACACATGCATTTAAAGAATTTGAATCTTGAATAAAAGAAATAAATGTTTACACAGATATTACATATTTCACCCTAGCATTGAATTTTGTCATTCATAATAAAGAAAGAAAGAAAAAAAGTATAGAGTTTACTACCAGATTTTGAAATCTTGATCATAGAAAGAATTAAATCTTGCACCAAAAATCTTCTTCAACCTCAAAATCTTCAAACTCTAGCTTTTGCTATTTGATCTTGATGATTATATATTTTTCTCTCCAGAATAGTGTGGAACTACCTCAGAAGTGTCAAAAATTTATATTTATACTCATCTCCACGTTTGTGTTGAATGTAGGGTTCTTATAGGTTTCAAAAAGCGCCCTCGATATACCTAGGCGGCGCCCCATGGTGCCGTGACTCTGCATTGTGTGATTTGGTGGTGCCTTTCGAGTAAAAATATGCACTGTACTTTTTTTAGTATCTTTATCGTAACTTTCTTTCTCGATATTTGATTGAGGAGATTTAAATTGAGTTGTAAAGAAAACTCAAAGTGCTACAACTTTTCTAGTAATAGATTTTTGCCAATTAGAATGTTTATTGGATAAACAATGAGTTTCAATTTTGAGCTAAAAATTTAGAATATACTTGTATGGTTGTAAATTGAATTGTGAAAATATTTTGATCATATTTCACTCTTTTTTTACTTTTAATTGCATACAATTGACCCTTAGCATTCTCGAATCTTCATCGTGAGGTTCGACATAATTTTTGAGTATTTACACTTTAGTCCCCAAATTTTGGATCTCGTCCCCCCCTTTTTTTTTTTTGCCAATTTTCACTTCTTTATTTCAATTTCACTTCATTTCATCGAATTTCGCCTAATAAACAAAATATATAATAAATTAGGTTATAATATTTCAAAAAAAAAAAAATTAAATATCTATATATTTAAGTTTAAATAAGTGTATAAAACGCCCTTAACAACATATTAGAACATGGCATGGCTCATGCTTGTGCTGAGCCTGAGCTAAACATCAAGGATCAATTCAAGAGTTTCAATTACTTGCTATATGTAATATGACATTGATTTCTCACGAGTGATACGGACTTGAGAGAAGGAGTAATTTAAAGTCTCATTAATTAGTTATGCCTACTTGATAACTGTTTTTGTTGGCAACATTGGTACAATGGAAATGACTTTCATTTCTTCAACTGATGTTATCAAATGAAAAATATTGTTACAATTTGGGATATTACATCGTACTCATATCAATGTCGTCTCTTGTAATAACAAGATATGTTATACTTGCATGAGAATCAAGTCTAAATCACTTGGTGATTGAACTATATAGATATATAGAAGGTAGATTTATGTGATATTGATTGTTTATTGGTTACTTGTAGGAGAACGTAATTGTGACCACTTAGTAGTTGAACCGTATGTAGCAGAAAGAAAATTAGTTTAGTCGTGATTGTTCATTGGTTTTGTATTTGAAACTAGGAAAATACTACTTGTACAATTTGCATTACAGATTGGATGACAGACAACATTTGTAGAGTTAGGGAAAAAATGAATTTCTATTTGTACACTAGGGTTAACACCCCTCACAATCCGGAGCCCACAACCAATAAAAAAATTGTAGGCCCTCCATATTGGGAAGGGGGGATGTACTCACATAGCATATAAAAAAAAAAATCAAAAAAACAAAAAACTAACTGCAAAACCAATTAATGGACGCATTTATGCTGTCCAGTTGTATCTGTCATTCAATTTGTATGTTTTATTTGTACAAGTACGTGATTCTTGAAATTAAAGGATGAATTTGGTATTGCACAATTCTTGACACTTTTATTTTTAAAATACAAGTTAGTAATATAAGAATCATGCTACATGTACAATCTAATTTGATAATATTGTTTACCAATTCACCATTGACAACATTACATTCATCAATTTTAAAAATTATTTATTAAATCAATTATTCAGATTTTAACACCACCAACATTGTTAACCATTATTATGAAGTATAATTGTTCAAATAGTATAATTCGTAAGGGTAATTAGCACATAATATCTCCATATTTTACTATTATTGTGTAAAATGTCGTCACCTTTCATTTTTTTTGGCATTTTCACATTTTCATTGTATAAAAGGTCATTTTCATCAATTTTCTCAATTATAAATTTTGAAATGACGAATATATCATTTTCTTTAGATAAAATAAAAAGAAAAAGAAAAACTAATTGCAACCGTAGCCCCAAATATTTAAAAAAAGCGCAAATGAGTCCCCAATAAATTATTAAAAGGGTGATTAACACATAATGTCCATACCTTTCACTATTATAGCGGAAAATGTCCATACTTTTTTTTTCTTTACTTTTTACCATCAATTACACTTTTAATTGCGCAAACCATCATTTTTATCCATTTTCTTACAATTTGTTAATAAAGAGCTGTGAAATGATGAATATTCCCTCTTATTTAAAAAAAATTGAAGATTTTTTTTTTAAGTTTTAATAATTTATTGGGACTCGTTTACACTTTTCAATTTTTTTCAATTTGTTAATTTTTAATAAATTTAATCGAGACTCGTTGCATCTTTTTTAAAATTTAAATCTAATTTTTTAATAATTTATTTGGGACTCGTATACACTTTTTTTTTTTTAGAAAAAGAAAAAATAATTTCTAATTTCCTAATAATTCATTTGGGAATCACTTGCATTTTTTTAAAAAAATATTTAATTTCTAATTTTTTAATAATTGATTTGAGACTCGTTTGCACTTTTAAAAAAAATTTGGGATTATAATTACAATTAATTCTTTAGCCTTTTTATTTAAATATGTGAGTATATTCATCATTTCACAGCTCTTTATTGAGAAATTAGATGAAAATTGATAGAAATGATGGTTTGCGTAATTAAATGTGTAATTGATGGTGAGAATGTCAAAAAAAGAAAGGTGGGGACATTATATTCTAATTACGCTTTAATAATTTATTTGTGACTCATTTGTACTTTTTAAAAATATTTAGTCGATTGTAGTTAGTTTTTTCTTTTTATTTTATTTAAAGAGAAGATTATATTCATCATTTCATAATTTTCAGTTGAGAAAATATGGAAAAATGATCTTTGCGTAATGAAATGTGAAAATAATGGTGAAAATACAAAAAAATAAAAGGTAAAGACGTTTTTCACAATTGTAGTGAAATATGATGATATTACGTGCTAATTAACTTAATTTGTAATATAAAGATAGAAAAAGTGAAACTTATATTATAAATTGTTGTCATAATTTGACTTGTGATTTGACTGGTTGGATGGAACTGAAATTCATTTGGGGTTTGGTGAAGAAAATAGTATACGTCCATAGTCCAAGAAAGCGTGCTACAAACTTCTTTGGTGCTTAATGTGTAAAGTAATTTTTTTTTTAGTTTTAGAATAGTAGTGTAATAACAAAGCAGATAGAAGAAAGGTAAGTATACCAAATTAACATATCTTTTTTTTTTTTGTCGATAATAATTTATTTACTTTTGATTTTTAGTCGATTGAATTCAATTACACGAAGAAGTTCCTTTTTTTTATGCAATTGACCATATAATAATAATAATAATATTAATACGAAGAAGTTCTTTTTTTTTTTTATGCAATTGACAATATATGTAATAATAATAATAATAATAATAATAATAATAAATTTCTTGACAAGAACTATTGAAAAAGAACTAAATTTCGAGTTGGCGGAAAGTTGGTTGAGATATCAAATTTTTTAATAAAGGGAAGTTTTGAAAAAAATTGGGACTTGTTTGAGCCCTCTTTTTTTGCAGAATGCATTTTGGAATAATAGATTGAGTTGTTAAAAATGAAAGAAATTTTTTTAATTGTATATAATTTTATTTTATTGAAAAATGTGTGATTGAAAAAATATAAATTTTTTTTTTTTTAAAAGGGAATCAAATAGGGTCTCAATGTGTTAGCCATAGACTCGACGTAGTAAAGCTAGTAAGCCCGTGCTGAAAACTAAAAATAAACAAATAAAAATTGTTGATGTCTAAAGTTTGTTTAAATATTTTTCATGCATTGGGTAAACAAACATAGATGTCGGGTCTTGTTCTATTATTTAAATAACCACTCATTTTTATTCAATTTTTGGTTTTAATTGAAAACTTTAAAAGATTATTTTTTTCCGTCTTGTTTTCACTTTTTATTTTTTTAAAATCAAAATTAAATATATAATTGTCTTTTTGACTAAAATCTCTAATCGTGTTCTAGACATAACATTTTCATGAATTTTTTAGACAAAATCCGTTTGTTTCTACTAAAGGGTCACGAGAATTGAAGGTGAAATCAAATTTGACGAAAGATGGGAGTTGAGTATGAGAATATGTAGATTCTTTTTCTTTTCTTTTTTCGTATTTTTTTATTATTCTATTTCCTTCCCTTTTTTGTAATTTTATTATCATTTTCTTGTTTGTAACTTTCTTCAGAAAATAGAGTGGATTTCCAAAAATACTATCAAATAAGTGATCTGGTTCAATTCATGATTTTTAAACATAAAAATTGATAATTTTCATAAGTTGAAGGGAAAAAAAAAAAAAATTATTTGGAGTACAAGAACACGGTGATTCAATTCAGTCAATATTTTGCAGTAACATAACACTTCGTAATTTATTTGCTCCTCTTTGTAACTTATCTTGAAATCACATTATTTTTTTGTAAACGAAAATTTCTTTTAATTTATGCAAGATATATCTCAATCGTTTTACCCACATTCCTTCCCGTCGTAAATGCACATACGAAACACAATAACAATAGTAAACATTTCCAATGTCTTAAAAATCAACAACAGAAGAACAACTGTTTCTACCTTGTGTCTTTATATAAATCCTGAAGAAGCTCAACCATATAGAAGTTCAAAGGACAAAGGTCACAAAATAAAATTCTATACTATTCTCCAAATAAAGTTAAAGGAAACAGGGCAAACTAGAATTGAAACTAAAGAGGGTGAGTTGTTCTCTCGCAGACTTGTGAACGATATTGCCTCAGAACTTGTGCAAATGTGGATGCGACACTTGTGAATATGGGACTTGTGGTTGTATCACACTCCCAGGACAAGAGGAGATTCGTCCTCGAATCTTGAACACAGTGTTTTAAATCGTTGTCTTGTAATGGCAGTAAGGATGTTAAGTGGTTCGAGCCGCTCGTGATTAAAATTGTAAGTGTACACGTCATCAATTAAAGTAATTTTCACTTGTGATTAAAAAATTCTTGCTTGTTCTGAGATCTGAATGTTTAATCCATTCTATGATATTTTAAATAAATGGATTACACTAGTCTTCCAATAATAGAGATAAATGTCACATGTTCACATGCTATAGCTATTCAAGAGATTAGTTGTGAACACGTGCCTTGGATCATGTAACTTATCCCAACATAAAGGACTGACGAGTGACTCAACCTTGACTAAAAAGGAGAGAATAATCCGTACAATAGAAACAAATTTTACATTATTTAATCAATTTTTACTTTGATAAGTTACTCTATTAGTAGATTGAACAAAGTTGTACACGTATTTTCACTTCCGTTTTCCTTTCGACAACTGAAGAGTTTAATGGGGGAGTTGGGTATAATTGTTACTTGGTTTCTTTGTTATTAAAACTTCAATTTTTTTGCTTCCCTGCTCCTGGACGAGCCAACGAGTGGCTCGCATGGGAAAACCCGCTCAGCTCATGAATCGCCTTCGGTTCGCGTCACTTTACAACAGTGATCCACTTCATAAGTTAACCGTTGCATAAGTTCTCCTCAATGTGTCTTTGATACTGAAACTTGTGAGAAGCTTGAGCAACCAATATATGTTCTCTCAAAATGTCCCATTGCTTTTTATTTGTCTTAAAGACACTAGCATGAGATATCTTAGAATCATATAACTTCAACATTCCTTCAACTTTAAAATTAGCTTTCTGATACGAAGAAAAATGTCCCATTGATTTTTATTTGTCTTAAAGACACTAGAATGAGATATCTTAGAATCATATAACTTCAACATTCCTTCAACTTTAAAATTAGCTTTCTGATACGAAGTTGATCGTCCTGAAGGATTGATATAAATGGGTCGGCATGGATCACCAATTGAAGCAGTGATATCGATGGACACCACGCGGTTCAATTCATTACTTCCAACCAAGAATATCATGTTGAAATTAATTAATATATTGAAATTCTATACTATTTTATGCATATTGGCTAAAGTTTTAAATTAGCTTAGCAATCAAAACAAAAGTTAGAAGTAAATTTTAAGCTAAGCTCAAAAATTTTCATGGCCTGCCCAATTTCTGCACAAACTCTTACTCTAGATTGGTATGGAGAGCTCGAACTTGAGATTTTGCCTGAAAATCTCACCTAATTTGAAAACCACAATCTCGAACAACACAAACATGGCCCCTTCATATAGAGTCCCCATTGGAAGCAACCGTCTCGATCTCTATCATGAGCCTAATCATCTACTGACGTTACTAAAAATTCGCACATATGAATACTTGAGCTTGACTGGGAATGAGCACATACAGAATCTCCAATACCTGAAACAAAAGCGTCAACGTGCGTCATCGTTGCCCCTCCAATACTTAAGTTAGCGAGAAGGAATTTATGCAAAAGGCTATGAACTGAAATTATGTAAAAACGTACCTGGATAATGAACAAAGGCTTTGTATTTATAGAGGTAGGTACTCTAATCCTATTAGATTAGGTTGCTTGGATGCCTTATCTTATTTAAGAGTCGTGCACGAGGTAAACATTGAAGTTCTACTATAATTGTAAGATCGATCATAGTTGGGTGACAATAGATTTGTAGAGATAGAGTCCTTTTAGGTTTGGGGATCTGATAGAAAGAGAGGGAAAAAAGGTTATTGAGGGGGCACGAGATGCCCAAGGACCTCAAGCCCGAGGTCGACCCCGAAGACGTTCTGGCACAAGGAGAGAGCTCGAGGCCATTTCGACCTCTAGCCCAAGGTCGAGCCCGGTCACATGAACTCGTGGATATTCTGGCCTACGGAGAGTGCTTGAGGTTATCATGACCTCGAGCACGAGGTTGTGGGTGATCGGGTCGTACATTAATTGAACACATCATCTGCCATTGTTTGAGCCGGCATTAGCTGTTGATTATTGTGCTCCAATCAACGCAAATTCCGGGCTCAGTTGACACCAATCAACACCACAATCGCCAAAACCGAATCCAAACTACAACTCCCAAACCCGGTTGCTTCAAGGTGCCCACAAAGGGCTAGAGGATGAAATGCAGGTCCAAGAACAGCCACAAAGGCCTTGGGATGAAGGGAA
>CAIGRP010035002.1:0-25488 GCA_903798385.1 Fraxinus cuspidata
CTGTCTTCATTTGAGCGATCTTCAACTTCTTTTGATAAGCCAATTTTTGTTCAATGACTTCTGCTTCATTTTGCTAATCATGAAATCAAATAGACGATTTAGATAAAAACGAATCTTGTTTGTTATAATCAAAACCTAGGGTCAACACGGAGGCTCTACAGATTGTGGTTGCAGCGTCGTAGATCGCGGAGGTGATGGCGTAGATCGTGGCTGTAATGACGCAGATCGTGGTGACGGTATTTTTTTTTTTTTAATTATTGGATGGGTAGTAGTAGTTTCGTTTCCATGTTTTGGTGGCTTTGGGGTGATGTGGTAGTGGCGATGAGATGGTGGTGGTGGTACTGCTAGTTTTTATGGTGAGGTATTGATGATGATGGTGGCACTGGAGGAGGCAGTTCGTGTGGTGGCGGCATTGGTGGAGGCAATCAGATTTTCTTGGTTTTTTAGGGTTTTCTTCTGGGTGGTGTACAGGTGGATTTGGCGGTGTTGTGGCGGGGCGGACGACGGTGTGGTGGTTTTTTTGGGTATTGTGGTGCGGTGGCGATGGTTGTGGTTGTTCTTTGTTGTTATTGTGCCGATAGTTGTGGTAGTGTTTTGACGGGGGCGACGGTGGTGGTTCGGGTGGTGTTGTGGCGAGGGCGGGGTCAGATAGTATTTGTGACCAATTATTTGGTTGATTTGTGATGAAATATTGGTGGAGGATCGGGACAGGGGTACGGTAGGATGTTTGGTGTATGTGATCGACATTTTGGTTCAATGTGACTCATTATTAATCTACGACCTTAAATTTCAATAATTTGTAAGAAATTTGAAAATATGTGACATATCGATAAACTGTGATCTATAATTTTTTGATCTGTGACCAATGAATTAAATTGTGACGAATAAAATATTTAATTTGTGACCTACAAAATTTTTGACCAATAAAAGTAATATGTGACATATAATTTGATGTTTTGTGACCATAAAATAAGTTGTGTGACTTATAAATTTTGTGATTTAATTGTGACTTTTAAATTTTTAATTTTTGATCGATGAACGAACTGTTATCTATAAAAATTTTGAATTATGACCTTAAAAGTTTTGAATTGTGACCAAATTGTATAGATTTGTGACCTTTATATTTATTAATAAAATATATAATTAATTAATTAAATTATAAATAAATTTGAATGAAAATTTGATTTTTGAAATTTAAAACCTCTATTCTTAATTTTGAAATAGTGATACTTAAATACCTTATTTATGTACTGCGTATTAAACATGTATGGACATTTCCGAATCCAATAATCCGTTCTACTATTCTTGATACATTTGTCTAGTCTGTAAAATGTGCTTGGCTTATTTGAAGTTACTAGTAATGGTGAGTGGTAACCAAGTTACATTATAGTACGTGGAATACTTTGCTTTTTTGAAGAATGAGGCTGTCTGCCTGTCTCTTCAATAAATTCACAAGAATTTTAATTCAATCTGCTAAATGGGCTCCCTGTCTAAATGATTTTTCTCTGACCAAAATTATATGAGAAACAAAATAATTATAAAATATCCACACAAACATTGTTGTACGATGTTAAAAAGGAATTGATAGGATTGCACTAGGATCTCTATAGGATCACATAGATTCCTATAATCATACTAGGAACGCTAATATGACCGTAATAAGAAAAAATATAAGTGCAAGATCTGAAAATCAACGATGTTGTTTGTTTCGATACAAAGTATGAAGTCGATGTACTTAGAATCATAAAACTATGATTGTTTGATTGTTTCCATATAGTGTAGGGAATCAATGTTTGAAAGGAAGAGAATGTAAGTACAATAACCAAATGATTCAAGTACTTGGTGATTTTCGATACAAAATCGTTCAATAAAAGCTCTATATTTGAATATATGATAGAATACTAAGAATAGTAAATATAAAATTTAAACCTAATTGAAATGCATACATTTGTACGAATGTGTAATTTAAAAGGGATTCATCTAATCATTCAAACTTTGTTTAGGATGGGGTGGCTAGCCACATCTACCCGCCACCCACCCCCAATTAGTCCATAAATTTATATTAGAAGTGACTAAAGTTTTGCAAGGAAAATGCCACAAAAAGTGATTAGGAATAAACCTTTCTTCTAAAGAAAATTAAAAGCTATACATATGGAAAGTGGTAACTTTAGAACAGTGACAACTTGCTTTTCTGGACACCTACTCTAGTTATGTCTATGAACGACTAATGTTCTTTGGCATCAGTTAAACATCATGTCTTTTGACTAGGAGGAGGAATTCATATTCATGTCATTTTCACACACAAGTTTAGTTTTGATTTTTCTCCATCCGATGAAGAAATTTAAATTTCGATCATGATAATTAACAGTAAGGTCATTCCGACCTCGTACATAGTGTTTTCAAATATCGAACGAGTAAATATTTCAAGAATAAAATTGTTTATCGACGAAAAATTTTCATTAGTAAACTGTAAATGCGAAATCTATCAAATTACTATATTGGTAATTATTTCAGAATTTTCGTACCATATAATGAAATTTGTTGATGTCTTAATTATCTTTTAAATAATTTATTTTTACTGAAATCTTAATTGTTATATTATGTAATTTTTTTTATTATAATAACATTATTTAATGAGCAAAGCTATTTAACTATGACATCGGTCTATGCAATAGTGCTCACTGCCACATTCTTAAATGAAGTTAGGGTGCATTTTTATATACTGAACAATGTGACTGTGACTTCATTGTCACATAAACGACTACTTACCATTAAAATTAAATAACATACTACATCCAATTGAAATCCATATATCAAATCGTTCTACACTAATCATAGAGCTTCAATCTAGACGATCAAGCACGCGTCTTAAAGACGACCATGCCCTCAAGTCACATTTGTCAATGCCACGATTGATAGATGCACCTAGAAATCTATAGTAGGAAAAAATTTTCTGGGTAATTATTGGTGCTTAATCCTAAAACTAAACTGGCGGTAGAAGAATTTTGGAGAAAAGTGGGAGTCCCTTTTTAAAAGATTATATATATATATATATATATATATATATATATATATATATATATATAGATATTGCAGCTAAGCTAAGCTTTATTCTTGCTGCTTTTCTTTGTCAATGACATAATAAACACTTTGAGAATCTATCAAGGGAAAAAATCCATCTCAGTAGAAAAGTCCCAAGTTATTTTAAAATGTGTTGGAATTGAATTAGATCTTTCTATATTACTAAACAAGATATTAAGGTTCATTTGACGTGACTTTTAAGTTTTTGTTTCCGAAATTGAAAAACTAATTTTGAACATATTTTAATAATTTTTTAGAAGTGTTTTGTAGTATTAGAATTTTTTTTTTTTTAAAAGAAAGCTAGTATAAGGTAGATGTTCCGCCAATACGTCCTAAGTTGTGTGAAATTAAAAATCTTAGATGAAAATTTGCAATATAGTCTACGTTATTATTTTACCATCAAGATTTGATTTGATGAAATTTGATAATTATCTTCTTCTCAACAACTCACTTTATTTTCTTCTAAAATAAAAATCAATTATTCACCTGTTTTGTTTGACTAGCAAGAAATCATTTTCAAGAATCTACATCTGTTCAAGAGATCTTTGAGTTGAATTTCATTAATTTGTACAGTGTTTTAGGTCCACAAAGAATATATTGAAATTCGAGGAAATAGACTCCTCAAAAATTTTGGAATTTAATGGAGATTTAGACCGTTTAGGTCGTTTATGACCATGTATACAACAAAAATGGATTAAAAAATTTGAACTTTTTAAATTCCGGCCACCGTGAAACATTCCACGGCGGGACTCCAGTGGCTAAAGAGCCATTCAGCTCTGAGAACAAGAAATTTTATTTACAAATTGCCAGATACATTTCTTGCATGATTGACATTCTTTAATATTTTATTCAAGACAGTTCTATTATCACCAGTAATGTTCAAATATACAATAATATGTTGTTTTACTCTTTTATGCAAAAGATCATTTTCAAAGAATCTTTCAGATAATCAAGCCACTCTGATCAGAAAGATCAATAATAGAACCTTGATTAAAATAACCAAAGGCTGCAAACCCAATTTTTCACTAACCACCTCTCATCAAATGATTCAATAATCTTTTAGGGGCATCTTTTCATGCTCTCCTACTCCACTACTAAACATTTTTCCTGTTCATATTAAAAGGGTGTTTGGTGAAGATTGAAATTGGATTTTTAGTGAATGGTGATAGAAGTTTTTGAAATGTGTGGTGGAAAATATGTGGGACCTATAAAAGAGGTGGTTAATATTGATTGTTTAACTTTGACTTAAATTAAAATCAGATTTTAATATGGCCCAAACAGACCGAAATGTGTGGTGGAAAAGATGTGGGACCTATAAAAGAGGTGGTTAATATTGATTGTTTGACTTTGACTTAGATTAAAATCAGATTTTAATATGGCCCAAACAGACCCTAAGTTTTAAAATTAATTTTTTAAAGCCCTTAAATTCATTGAGTCTAGTCAGAATCTCACCAATTACAACCTGGGATTCCTTTTTTTTTTTTTTTTTTATTTCCATGTGTAAACATACAAAATGTATGTATGTGATAGGCTGTAAATGACTGGTTCCAAGTTCCAGCCTTTTGATTATTCTGTGCAGGGTGGAAAAGAGAACAGAAGGTTCAGTTTCTGGTTTATCTGTGAAAGTTACAGGTGCCCACAAAATGTGCCTGAAATTATGTTAGACTAGAACAAAAGTTTAATCAAAATTATTATTTGTATTAAGACTTCTAAGTGAAAAGAGCCCCACTTTTACAGCTGGTTACAACATAAGTAGTAACAATCACAAGTCACAACCACCAGAAAACGCGATTTAACACTTTAATAGACACCACCGTGAGAAGATCTTGAGAAAGATTGCAATGCATCATCAAGATTTGACATGTGGGATGTAAACGGTATGATAGGCTAAACAGTATTGTACAGTATAAGATAAAGAGTTTAATTACTTTTCCTTCTTTAGTCCTGCTTAGTTTATACCATCAAACAAGCCAATAAGTGATGTTGACTGCTAAAAAAAAGAATGGCCATGGAAAGATTAATTTTCATTTCCACTAAGAATATCTTACATTATATAAGAGTACATATAATGGTGCTGTTAAGACTTTGCACCAGAAATAGGCATCTGCTTCTAGGATTATACAATGGTTAATTGTAAAATTGCCTCATAAAAAATTGGAAACAGGAATTCATCAATTACAATATCGAAATAAAATGCATAGGACGAAACTAAGACAGAAAAAAGAAAATTTCCTCGAATTATCGAACATCTTGGACTAAATTATCTTTGTATTTACAGCAGCCTCTTTCTCCTTTCTGGCATACAGCTGAGAGCATAAACAAATGGTGATCACAGCTCAACTTTCATGTGGGATGTTTGATTTGGAACTGCATAAAACAAGTACTTATAAGTGACAAGTTTTAAAACAATATTTAATCACTGTAATTTTTCTGATTCTTGTCTTGTCTTTACCATGAAAGTTATCTGAATGGAATGCATTCTCTTTAACAGGATCCTTGCCGAAACCCATCTGAATAATGCTTTGAAAATCATGGCCACTGAATGCTGGGAACTGGAAATACGAGGTCGATACAAATATCAGATTATGTAAAAAAAATATTTCTTCATACATTTTAGTGTATGTGAGTACTTAACAGCATTATGAACAAGATTTTTGAGTTGTTGAACAGTAGATTACCTGAGGAAGACTTTCACCAAATCCATCAATCGAAGATAATTGAATTCCTGGGTTGTGGGCATCTAAAGGGCCCATTGAACATTGATTCAATGGTCCCCTGGAAATTTGGGCTTCATGTAGTTGTACATTCTGCTGGGGTTGATGATTGTAGAATGCTGTTGCTGAGGAATCCAAAGGGTACATTTGTTGGGGCAGGTTTCCTTTTTCTTGAAATATCTGAATGGACATCCAACAAATCATATTTTAGAAACTCCAAATCTTCGAAAATAAATTTTGATTTGGCTAAATGAATCTTTTTTCTCGATTCCATTCGGTTCACTACTAGATCTACTCGAACATCAAGAATAATATATTCACCAAGGTAAAATTTACTCACATCCTTGGAGTGAAGATTTTCCATTTCAAAATCCAGTCTTGGATTTACTGAGGCTAATTTCATAGACAGGAACTGCAGAAATTTTAGTCCAAAACACCATTAGCCCAACAAAAGTTGAAATCTAAAACAAACATTTTATACTACCGGCTTTTAATGTATTCTAATTTATACCTCAACTTGGCGTTGCAGCAATTGAACATAGTTAATGATTTCATCAAGCATTAGAGCCTTTCCAGTCACCTAAAACGTGAATTTTTCAAGAAAACATTACTGATGGACTTGATATAGTAATTCAAGAAATTGAATATTTGAAATTAGCAAGCAATGCTGCAAACCTTATTGCAGCCTGGTACGAGATCCTGGAGAAGCTTCATTCTTTCGCTGATTTTCTCTCGTCGAACCTAATCAAACGATAACGAAGAACATCACAACATAGCGATCAACAACAAACTAACCATTGTTCTCAATAATTTTAAGGTCAGCTACATGGTCAAACGATAATGAAGAACATCACAACATAGTGATCAACAACAAACTAACCATTGTTCTCAATAATTTTAGGGTCAGCTATATGATTTCGGTACTACCGGAACATCTAATCTTGACAACTGCCATTACAATATGGCGATCGCATTATATGATTCAATGTATTATTGAAGAAATTGTCTAAAATACATACTCTTTCTGCTAAACTGTGGCTGTCGGTGGCTTGGCCCCTTCTTGCTCTGACATGAATGTAATCCTTTGGTGGCTCGGGCTTTTGATTACCCTTTTGTTTCTCACTTTCATCATCAGCACCATTTGGATTCCGCTTAGCTTCCTCCTCCGTTTTAAAATCATCATTTTCATTTTTGCTAATTTCTTGAGGCTTTGATCGCTTCGTTTTTGGATTGTAGTAATCTTCAAATCCCTGAAATGAAAGTCTTGTTCTATAATTACTGCGTTTTCTATTATTTCACACTTCAAATAGATTGACAAAATATCTGTACCTTAGCTGAAGTTGATGTATCTTCCTTGGCTTTTCCTTTAGAAGCAGCTTTTCTTTTCCTGGAATTGAGTTCATTTGGAGTTTTTGAACCTAATTCTCCACTTGGGATTTGCTCAGAAACAGAGGATTCCTCGTTAGAATTGGCACTTGCCCCTGATAATTTACTCCATTTCTTGTCAACCATCCCATTAAGAGACCTAAATTCCATCTGTGATTGATTCAAATTACTGTTTTCCACCGGAGATCCAGCTTGTTTAAGAGAAGGACTACTCGAAACTCGGATTAAATTCCCATTCCACATAGCATTATTTGATTCAAATGGACTTGTTCTACCATTGAAACTCCGGCTGCCAAAGCACGAAAACTTGGCTGCCCTCTCCGCGAAACCTGGATCACAGGGAAGTGCAGGCAGAGGAGGAGTCGGAGGCAGTGAATTCCCCAAATGGCGCACGTTAGTTTGATCAAGAATCGGGAAATGCAGCTTAGGGGTAGAGTTTGAGGGCGTACCATAGCAAGCATTGCTGGTACTATTAGCATTAGTAGCCGCCGCCATGGCGGAAGTGGCGGCGGTTGCAGTCGCCGGAAACCCGCCGGAATTCCCAATACCCAACTTCCCAATCAACTCCCGGAGGGCAAAATCATTTGAAAACCTTGAATTGGAGCTTAAAACTGGCTCAAAATGTGTAAATTGATCTTTAAAAGTCTTGTCCCAGTTGGCGTCAAGAAAAGATTGCACTGCAGTGAAATTCAGTCCATTCCAATTGGTTCCAAACTGCGATGGCGAATCCCAGCTTTCAGAAATCACTCTATCCATCAGGAATGAAAACCCAGATGAAATTCAACAAAAGAAGTGATTTTTTTTCAAGAATGAGCTTAAATTAAGGAAGAATTATGATATTCTTAATTCATATATAGACAGAACAGCAATGCAGGAATTGCCGGACAAATGGCGAAGAGAAAATTTTGTGTTTGGGCAAGAATAAGAAAACTAAGAGAAAGGAAAGGAAAGGAAAGGAAAGGGGAAGGAAAATTGAAGGCTGTGTATGAAGTTATATAGAGAAATTTTTGTTTCTTTTGCCCATAATTTATTCAAATAATCGATTTTTGGTACTCGAATTTCACATTCTTTTACTTTATTTTTAATTCCCAATTTGCTTGTAAATTAAAGGGTTGTATTATATTTAACAATGATTGAGTCAGCAGAAGTTGTCTGTTAAAGTCAAAGAATAATCAAATAAAAGTTTTAAGTAAATTGTTAAAGGGTTAATTAATTAATTTTCAATTATTTTTGGTGTTTGCTTTATAATATGAACCCGTTTACACTTACTTTGTCGGAAAAAGTTTAATGAAGCCCTCCATCTTTTCAAAATAGTTAATTTGGTCCTTATTTCCATAAATTCCAGTTGAATTCGAGAATTTTTTACCACAATTTTTGGATAATGAATGTTATTTAATACATAACGTCAAAAATTCGAGGTAAAAAAATGGAGAATTTTGCAAAATATTCACACACTAAAACTATATGAAACGTTTCCATAATGATTGTGTTTCTTCAAAATCAAATATTATTGTTCAACAGCTTGAATTAGCCCAAAGTCTTTACTTTATCTCACAATGTGTGATGAATATTATTTCGAAGTGATTAATATCTTAATAAGTTGTTTCATGAAAATTATGTTTATCACTTTACTGTAAAAATAATTGTTATATCTATAAATTGTGTGGCATGCACATGACGGATAGGTTTTACGTTGGTCAACTCGGCATTGATTATTCAATTGGATTGTACCTATTAAATTTTGCCCCTATTTGGTGGGATTAAAATCATATATTTAGTAGATTTTAATAAAATATGATAAAATATGTGGTTGAAAAATTGTGGATCACATAATTGTGTTTTTAAAATTAATTATTGATTTTAATTGCTACCAAACACAGGCTAAGTAACATCGTGCAACTTCTTCTTGGGCTTATTCTTCGGCCCGCTTCAACGGGGAGGTGGTCGAGATTCTCTTGACGTATTTTTTGAAATCAACAATAATAAATTGTCACATTGTTATAAATATCTCTATATTATACCAAGTAAGATTCAAAAATGTACTTGAGTCGACGATTTAGAAAAAACCGTAGATAATAAAGATTCGTATTATACTTCAACTATTTACTATCCACTTAAAATTTCAAATTCTTAGTGCTTGTTTATCAAATGAGCGAGGGCATTTTTATACTAATTAGGCAATTTTGGAAAGTTCAGGTGTCTTTTTGTAGTCAAATTGAAAGTTCAATGGCTTTTCTAAAAAATATTCCCATTAATTTTTTCCTGATATTTTTCTTGGGAAAATTGTTAACGTGTGTAAAACGCTCAGGTCAATGATTGCATTAATTCCAACTTCCCCGGTTCAATAGGATTTGGTCGGATTTACATTTTAAAGAAAATAACAGTTTACTCCCTTATATTTCTTATATTTGCAAATGAAACACTATTTCAACATTTCCTACGCATTTTCCGGCCTGACTTGCAAATAAGTGTACTTAAGAAATTTAAATATGAGAAACTAATTGGGTTAGACAATAATATTTGACTTAAATATCTGTGTGCTAAGACCAAAGCCAGATACTAAATTCAACTACTATATAAATTAGGTAATATAACGTTAAGAGATGATTTGATAGATTAGTAGACGTACTAAAATAGATAAGTATGAAGATAAGTAAGACGATGACAATTTAGATTTGTGAACATGTTTTCAGAAGTCTTATATAAGTTTCTTTTTTTTTAAATGTTAAAGGCATATGTTAGAAGAGAAAAAGGTACGCTAAAATTTACATAGTTGATTCAAATTTATCGAGATTAACGCTTAATTTGTTTCGTCGTTTTATAATTAGGTCTCGACGTGGTTCGATTTAGTTTTGATTCCATGAGATTCAAAAAGGAATGGTTCTTTGGTAATTGAACTATTTGAAAATGGGTTATTTGCTTAATTGAATCATCAAAAAATATTTTTAAATTAGTAAAAATTACCCAGAATCCCACAAATAAAGTATAGTATTTAAAAATGAGGTGGATTAGTTTTAATTTCACAAATCAGGTGATAATGGAGATATTTTTTTTTAATATAACAATTTATATATATCCCGCTATAATATATCCACCCACTCTCTCTATTGCAACAGGCGTCGGATTAATGCTATTTATCATAATAATGATGAAATTTCGGTAATTTGGTAATTTACTATCTCCACACTCCTCTCTCGTTCGTAAAAATTGAACTGACAATTCTATATTTCACATAGACCGTCATATTATCGATATTCCATCATCATAAAGATAAATAACATTATTTCAAGCGTAAATCATGATTTATCCTACCCATCCCCACATCATATATATATTTACGACTCTCTCTCTCTCTACAAATACTCTCTCTCCCTGCAAACACAAACTCTCTCTGTATATATACATACAAACACATTACACACAGGCACAATGAAGATAGGCATATGCATTTTGCAGTAGTTTTTCGTCGGAATCTACGGGAATGGATAATTGGGTGCGATATAGATTTGAGGTTGATTTAAAGTAAAGTTCGTGAAGAGGTCATGGATTTGAGATATGGCCAATTTGGGAGGTATCGACAGCAGTGGAGTTTTACCTATAATAGATCAGTTTGATAGTGTGGAGGTGGAGGTGGAGGTGAAGGTGGTTGTGGTGTATTACATAAAATTTCAGCATGATTATGACCTATTGACTGTGTGTGTTTGTGATATATGTGAACATGTTCTGTTTAAAAGTGATTTTTTGAGACCCAAATTTGTATATTTTGTTATTATTTGTGACAAAGCCAGTGATATCTATGAATGGTCACAATGAAGATAGATTTGTTCACAATCGATCACAATTAATAAAGACTTACAACCACTCATATAAATGTTGATGCAGTTTGAAACAATAATTCTTCACTGTTATGTGACCATAAAATAGCTAGGATGAAGATGAAATGTGTTGGTTTTGAAATTTTCAAATTCTAAATCATCGGATTATTGACTCACTCAAAGCTAGCTCTCGTAAATAGATGGAATTGTAAAATTGACGATGACATTGTGACTTACTCAGTTGAAATTTGTTGTTGAAGAACTATGCTCATCAAATTATGGCCAAATTCAATGAAAGTTTTGGAGCAATTTTAGATATAGTGGAGATGTGAATGCACCGATTTCCAGATCCGTAGAGTAAGAGAGAGAAAGTGGGTGGAAGAAATATTAGAAAAGAATCCGTTATTCAAGAAGGAACATATGCTACATATTAGGATGTGCTAATGATGATTAAATTATCGGAATTTAATGTGTATATATATTATGATTTAATACCCGAATTGTAAAACATTTTTACCAGTTTGATAAATATGAAGTTATATTTTTAATGTAGTGTAATTATGTATTTTTCCCTAAACAATTTTTTAAAAAAAGTAATAATAATAATAATAATAAATTATTCTATTGGTTCCAATTCTTGGTTTTGGGTGTAATTCTCATGGTTCAAACACCAACAACCAATGCATTATAATCGTCCTAAAAAGATAATTAATAAAGTATTTGTTGGTGTTGAGTTTAATTTCGTGGGTCGAATAATTATATCGTGAAACTATATAACATGGTATAATACCGAGAGATCATTCAATTATACTTTAATTTAAATTTCAATCAAACTCTTCACTCTCGACTAAATATATTTCTCATTCAATGCTCAAATTGAGCTTGAAAGCATTAATTGGTTGCAACAAGAACAAAACGGGGATAATTAAAATCTCGAAATGCTTAAAATATGAAAATGGGATCTGTTAATATTACTAGTAGATCAAATGATTGAGTTCATTAATCATATAAAAAGGTAGATTGAGTATCAGATAATATATACTTGATATAAATTTGGTAGCCGTTATTCGAAATTTAATAATCCATCCAAATCTCTATTATTATTCAAAAAAAAAAAAAAAAATTGGCTTACTTATACGATAAAAAAAATTAATAATAATTTAAACTTTTGTATTATGTATTCAACTTGATATTATCAGAAGCGGGTTGAATTGACGTGATTGAATTATGAGAATTAAATTAGATGATATTTGTTATACATTATATTGAGATATTGCGTGTTAGAACGCAGAATCTTGCTTTTCATGACTTTATAGTTAAATTGAGAGGTCTCTTTTTTTTACTTATTCATGTGGTTGTCCTACGTTTTTAAGCACATTTTTTTGTCAAACTACTTATCGAGATACGAAAGTTTAATAATTAGAGATATGTTAACAAGTACTCGAGAAATGAATATTAATATTTTATATGGATTTTAATGAACGATGACATAATAATTGAACCAAAATATGAATTGAATGTGAGTAGATTAGTAAAAGCAGGCCTCCTAACTATTTTCTTAACGAATTTCTACCTTTTTCTCCATTACTATTAATTTTTATAGTTTAACTATTAGTTAGAAAACTCAAATTCAAAACTCTAGTCTTAATTGTGTGTTTTATTGAAACAAGTTTTAATTAAAGTACAACCAATAATCAATAATCATGGAACGATACTCTACTCACAATTATGTTACTGTTTAATAGGGATTAAAATCAAAATTTTAATAGATTTGATAAAAATTGATGAAATGTGTGAATAAAAATTTGTGAGACCTATGAAATATGTTATTAAAATTGATTGTTGACTTTAGTTTAGATTAAAATTTGAATTTTAATTACTACCAAAAGGGCTATATAATTATTTGTTAATGATTCGCCTACGTGTAATATAAAAATCGCCAATAATAGTGATTTCGACACATCATGAACGTTAGTACAATCAATATTTCTTTGGAAGGTCATGTACAAGAGATCTCGAAGAGATATCCATCTTTAAAAAAGTATCAGTTTGCATTAGATTTGCAGTTTCTAACTTGCAACGTGAAGGTTTTTAATTCCAATTTGACATAATATTCATTAAACCAATCGCTAATTAAAATGTATAGTTAAAATTAATTGTTATTAATTGTTAACTTTGATTAGATATTTTTATTAAATTTTAGCCCCTGTTTGGGGTGGATTAAAATTCAAATTTTAATCTAAATTAAAATCAATAATTAATTTCATTAATTCTTGTTTGGTGTCGATTAAAATTAAAATTTTAATATATTTTAATAAAAAATAATAAAATGTATGATTAAAAACTTGCAGGTTCCATAAAATGCACGATTAAAATTAATTGTTAATTTTGATTAAAGATTTTTATCAAATTTTAGCTCATGTTTGTTGTGGATTAAAATTCAAGTTTTAATTTAAGTCAAAATCAATAATTAATTTCAACCATATATTTCTTGGGTCCTAAAACTTTTCAACTGCATATTTCATTAACTTTTACGAAATTCTGATTTTAATCCCTACAAATTAAAAGCTTAAGTATTAGACTTATTTATTTAAATTACTTTTTCTAGCTAAGTTGAAATGAATTTAGGTATTTGTTATTGTCATTTATTTCTTCATGTTGAAGAAAGACTATTCAAGCAAAAGCATGAATTATTTTACGTGAGCTTGTTGCATTCGCTTTAACTATCCCACTAGATGTCAACCAGCATAGAAAAAGTCAAGAAAAGCTGAAATGGATTCTTATCTTACTCTCGTTTGGTTTCAATAATAAAATTAAATTTTGATAAAATTGATGAAATATATGGTTAAAAAATTGCTACAATTAATTATCTCGACACCAATTTCGGCAAATCAATTGCGAAATGTTTTTTCTAGAATGAGACATCTTCTAAGTGAAAATAGACTATTCTGATTGCTTAGTAAAAATCGATTTTAATGAGATGATTTTTCCACTTTTAAAGTTATTTCTGCTATAGCATGGCTCCTCTTAACTAATTTTCCACCATTTCCATTCTCCCTTCTGAACGAAGAAAGATTAGCTTTAATGCTAATTTACCTTTCTTTTTGTCCATGTACAAGATCTTAAAGAGAGAGCAATCATTAAAAATTATTATTTTACATTCAATTTGTAGGTTTTTAATTGCAAATTGATAACAGATTCATTATCCCTAGTCACTTCTTTAGCATAATCAGGGAAAGATAAGGCTGATTAGTCAAGTGATAAATGTGATACAAGGCTAATGTCTCTTTTCCTATGAAACAATCAACAAGATAACTCTCTCTCTCTCTCTCATGAATTCTCGATTATTTATCATTGTTTCGAGTCTTTAAGTAACTCAAAACAAGTGCTAACCACTGCGATCGCATTTCCATCAATTTATCTTCAATCAACACTCCTTAGCTTATTGACGTGTAGTCTCATTCATTATCTTCATATATTAAGTATGACCCCACCTTAGCGTCTTATGTTACTTTCATCTTATGAACATTTTAATTTTGCATGGTCTAACACTCACTACATAAAAACACGTATATTTCAAAAAAAAAAAAAAAAGCTTTAATAAGAACTCAGGTGAAATGATGTATATTTTTGTCATTTACTTCTTCAACTTGATTAAAGAATATTCATGCATTTTTCTACTAGATAGAGTAGGGCAGTTTAGAAAAAGTTCAATTTTTGGAGATATTGCATGGCTGACCCGGCATGCATGCGGGTAATGATGCTATTTATTATCACTTTTTAAATTTTATCTAGTTATTTATTTATTTTTGCAATTCTTATTGGATTATACAACACCAATCTTAATTTGTGAATCCTCGTGAGTCGAATGGATCATATCAACCATCTTTTCAATGTTTGCCTTCTCGTTATGTACCGTGATAATCGAGAAGAAAAAAGAAGACAAAAATGTAAAAGTTGAATACTCTATAGATAGATTATTATATCAACGAGAATTATTTTAGTGAAAATTAGAAAATTGAATTATTGATTTTCAAATTTTTTGGTTCTATAATATTTCTATAATATTTTTAAACCCTAAATTGTACGTGTAGTTCTTGATTTTCGACTTTTTTTTCTTTTTTTCTTTTTTTTTTGGCACTTTTCGAGAATGTTTAGGTGTAATAAAGATTTAGTTTCAAAAAATAAATTTTATTAGGAAATTAAGTAAATTTGAAAATCAGGTTAAGCAAAAGTAATTATCTCTTTAGTACAATTAATTTGCATTTAACTTATTTACTTTTCAATTTTAACAATTCTTGTTGAACTCCCATCCTGTCCCCGCCAATAATATTTTTATGTCCAATAATTCAAAAATATTCAAAAATATATATATATACTATACATTGGACATATCCTGCAAGCAAAACATATTATTTGAATTTCTAATAATTAATTATTTAGAATTCACGGGTGCAATGGTACATTTGAGTACAATATGCAATCAATCACATTGTTAAACAATTCAAACTTATATAGTAGTTTAAGGGTGTGTTTGACCCACATTATTTTGGAAGAATGTAATCTGGAATAGTAGATTGATGGAGAATGTGTGGTTGAAAAAGAAGGAAAAGTTATTGATGTGATGGAAAATATTATTTTATTACAAAATGTGTGGTTGAAAATAAGTAGAAGAATGAAAATGAGAATTTTAATGTGTACCAAACAGGGGCTTAATCTTAATTGTCTTCATTTGTATTGTCATACCTAATACACATTACCAAATTGCTCAAGTAATTAAAATTACTAAATAACATTACCTTTTTTTTAATATAATAAATCGCTTTATCTTTTATAATAACTAGACATCAAATAATAATAATAATAGAAGACTGGCAATTCTTAACGCCCTCCTAATATTTGGTTGAACCTCATTCACATCCTCTCTCCGTCTTCATCCTCAAGGTGAGCTTCTTTCTATTTTTAGGTTGACGAGAGTGAAGGATCCCAGAGATCTTTCTTACTTGAAATGATCACAACTACATCACTCTATAAAATTCACATTATCATCATAAGAACGCTCGAAATAAGGCAGTTGAAAAAGAATTTCCTCATTTTTCGGTATCATCAAATTTCTGAAGAGTTTTTATAACATATGATTCCATTTCGAAGACTCAGAGAAATATCTCAAACGATACCAATAACTTACAATAATGCGAGTTTGCATGTGAAATGTCCGATGTCAGATGATTTATTAAATATGATATTTAGATGCTTACTAGTTTTACTAAATTACATTTATTTTCTCCTTTTTTTTATGCTAAGATTGAAAGTGACAAGTATTAATAATCCAGCAAAAGGTCAAAAGTTTTGGCTATATTTTCCTTTTAAAAGGATAAAAAAAAAAAAAAAAAGGGCAATGGCTATCGCTATTAAAAAAAAGTTTAGGCTATATTTTCCCATTGCTTCTATTACAAATTTCAAGTTCTGGTTGATGTCTCATTTTTTCTTCCATAAAATAACTCAATATTAAGTAATCAAAACTGACTTTTTCTTTCTTTCTTTCTTCCTAATTGATTCACATACACAAAGCTTGAGTTGTAAAAAACAATACAATTTTATTATCAAGATTTGTGTAAAAAACAATACACAAAGCTTGAGTTGTAAAAAAAATTACATATAGTCAATTTAAACTTATGGAAAACTAATATTTAATTCAATTTTGTCCTGTAATTGGGCACCTGTTATGAAATTATTTTTGTACGGCCCAAAAAAATAAGAAAAGAATGGCAATACCACATTCATTGAATCTTAACTATGTATCCAAGAATTCATGAAAAGACAAAGGAAGCTTACCTCCGAACTATTTTCCAATATAGAAATATTTGTTTGATTTCTTGTTTTCTTCTTTCGTAATATCAATTGTTTACTACTTATTACAAAGTAATTATAGATTCTCAGAAAAAGATTTAATTATAATAAAAAGGATTAAATTATACTCGAAAACTAAGCCCGGTTTGATAAGAATTAAAATTTAGATTTTAATTTTAGTCAAAGTCAACAATAAATTTTAATCACGTATTTTATGGGGTCCACAACTTTTCAATCACACATTTATCAAAATCTGCTAAAAACCTGATTTTAATACCCCACCAAACATGGGCTAAATAAGTAAATAAAAGTGTTATTTAGAAAGAAAAAATACTGCAAAGAAAAAAATAATCAATAACTTATCACCTCTATAATATATGCATGTATACGAACATTTAAGGCGAAATTTAAAAGGTGTTCGACGAAGATGTGCTCGTACCAGATTAGGATGAATGAGATTGGTCCGACCTCTATAAACTTGGATTTTTCTAAAGGTACGGAATTTTTTTGACAGAATTAATACAGAGAGACGGTCATATAACTTGTGTATACTTGCAACCTCTTTAATAATTATCCATCGATATTTTGTGACTTTTTTCACCTACTCTCTCCAACTTTTCTACTAAAAAAAAGTTTAATCTCCCGTAAATTATTATTATCTTAATATTAAAATATTCCTGCATATATCAGTTAGGCTGTGGCCTTTATCCTGCAAGTAAATAAATTTATCAAAGAATGCAGCGAAGAATTTCTGTGCCCTTAACAGACAAACACAGATGGCAAAGAAAAAAGATAATCTTTATTTTTAATTGTTTCGGATTAATATAATTATTTTGCACATCATAATTGTCAAGAATCTAATTATTTCATATAAATTATATAACGACGAATCAAACAAAATGAGAAAAAGTTATTCATAACTTAGCTTGTCGTAATTGTTAAAATTCTAATTATTTAATATCTTTAGACAGATTGAGTGTCGAAACTAATATTTATGTAATCGACGTGAATAAAACTTAGTCATGTTTGTTTTAGATAAAAAATTAAATTTTGATAAAAATTAAAAGAATATATAATTGAAAATTTATGAATTCCATGAAATGTGTATTTACAATTAATTGTTGATTTTGACTTAAAATTTAAGAAGCTTTTTAATTTAACCAAACGAGGGCTTAATTTAATGGTATTTATATAAGGTTAACATAATAATTATTTTAAATTTTGGATTAATATAAGCGTGAGCTTTATGTGATGGGCCCCCATCATGTGGTTTACACGTTTCTAAAAATTATATATAATATTTAAATTAGTTGTTGCTTACTGAAAACTACATATAGTAATTAAATTAATTGTTGCTTAATTAAATTGTTTTGTGCAGGTACGTAAGTATTAATCAACTTAATTTTTTATTCAATGGTCGGTGTCTATGCTCTCCTCGAAACCGCTGGCTTTGTGAAACTATGAGCGCTAACCATCTCATGTTGATTTATAGTTTTTGTATTTCGTCTAAATTAATGAAAGTAATCATCCCCTCATAATTGTTTGCGTCCCATTTTTTAAAAGAATAAATTTTGTAATAATAATTTTTAAAAAATGTGTGGCTAAAAAAAGGGAGGAAATTTTCGAATTTATGTGTAAAATTATTTCATTTAGAAGAATGTGTGGTTGGAAATGAATTTGAAAAAAAAAATTTTTTTTTGAAGAAGAGAACTAATAATAGTTTGTTTTAATTCAATTTCTAATCATTTTGCATCTTTGCAGACAGAGGAAGACACTCGTGAAGTGGATGAATTATTCCTTGTATTTCGAAGGAATCCTTTATTTTAGGTTTGAGGAAAAAAAAAGACGATTCCAAATGAATCTGATCGTAACAAACTTTAATTAAATCAATTTGATTGTGCTAGATGTGTAATTGTTTACGTACACATGATATGTAAGATATGATTATATTAAAATTTCTTCAATTAAATAAAAAACTTCAGTACTCTTTTTTTGACACCTGATCTGTATGTAAATCATTGTGTACAATTAACATTATTCAAATTATTGGGATCGGCTTAAAAAAGTGGATTAAGCATTTATTGGGCTAAAGCAGACTAAGCTTGTTGTTAACGAGAGAGATTGGGCCGGGTTGGACTAGTGATCAAATTCTTTAATCATTAGTAACCTATATCTCTAATTTGATTTAGTTAGAAATCAATTTTTTAGTAAATTTTGATAAAATTGATAAATTGTGTTGTTAAAAAGTCAATAAAAATTCAATTATACTACATATACATCACTACTTATAGATTTGTGTATTAACTCATAATGTGTCAAGAACTCATCAATCATAAAAAATAAAAATAAAAAAGAAAAAAGAAAAGAAAAGAATTCACCCATTTTCTTTTTAACACCTCATCAATTTGTAAAAAAATTATGTAAATAATGATATACAACAAGTATTTTTTATAAAAAATTAAAGATAATGTAAAATGTACGATTAAAAATGATTTTAATTAAAACTGTGTTTTAGAAAATAAGGTCAAACATGGACTTAATATGTTTGGTTCTTGCAATATAAGAAACAATTGGTTTACTATTTTTCAGAATCTTAGTCCCCATTTGATTTAGATATAAGTTATGCTTTTAGTAAATAAAATTTTATTTCAAGTTGATTATTTATATGTTTCTTTACAATTTGATCATTCTGCAAGCAAAAACCCTCTAGGACAATATGATATCATAATATATTTGCTACAATATTTATAATTGATTGTATAATTGATGAGTCGGTATGATTGACAACATAGTGAATTTTGTATTAAAATTGATTTAATTCTGTTTGAACATTTTGATCGTCAACTCTTTACTTTTTTCGAATTCATGTCTAGGTCGAGTTTTAAAGCATTCCGATTGGTCAAACATGGAATTTGGACTGTATATTCACAAGTTCTGTTAGTCAAACCCATTAATGGGATCAGTTTGAAACTTATATCTGAACATTTAACAAGCTTAATTAGTAAACATAGTTTTTTATTGGGGAAATTGACAAAATTAGCATCAAATGATCATCTAATTGCTGTCCACATCTCTCTTTTGTGAACTATTAGTTTTAGAATCAATTTTGTGGGTACATCAAGATTACTTTCTCTAACGACGGCGTTTTTCAAATATCGTTGTTTATTTAAAAATACAAGGGACAACTAAGTCTTTTTACGCATTCCTAGCGAATTTTTTTGGCAACATTAAGGACAAATTCGTTAATTAATAGAAGGTTGATGATAAAAATATGATGGAAAAAAGTTGACGATAAAAGTGTAAATGAGCAAAAATTGAGGACATTTATTAAAATTAAAATTGAGATCTTTTGTTAATAACAGTTTTTGCATGGCCATCTCCAAGTTGGAGAAGCTGCCGTCCACGGCGGAGAAGCGGTTGAGCAACACCAAGAAACTTCAGTCTTTGCCAATGCAGAGTCCCTCGACTATCTCCCTCCTCCTGATCGTGGTACATTCAATTTCTATTATATTTACATTCCAATGTTTATGTTATCTAACAAGTAGAGAATCGTTAGTACAAGTAAAATTTTATGTTTATTTTGCATTATAGATAATTGGTTGTTATCAATTATGCTTTACAAGAAAAATGCCAGTCTACTCTCGAGGCAAAGCACCGCCTTGACCTGCCATCGCAACCTCTGTTTGATACAGACACATGGATAGAACGACCAATGGCCCAAGTAAAAGTCGTATTTATGTTTTTAATCATGCCCATACATCTTCATGTATACCCAACACGTGGTATATGTACTTAAGATTATGTTTTGGACGATTAGATCACTATTTTCTATAAAAAGATACAAGAGCTCACACAAGCCAAACAAATGGAGGGAAGAGATAATCGTTAGGAAATTCACAACTTTATCAACTTTTTAATTATATATTTTATCAACTTTTATCAAAATATCTAAAAATCTGATTTTTAAACAAACCAAACAAGGATTATGTTCAATCATTTGTTGATACAAACGCATGAATAAAAGTAGAAGCAACTGATGGCCAGGGCAGAGCCAACACTCAACAAGCCATGACGGCCATGTGTTGGTTCTATCGAATTTTTATTTTATTTTTTTCATATATTGGGTGGCCACTCGACGGCGGCGCGAGCTCGTTTGAATCCGTCCTCACTCACTTGAATTCCTGGATTTGTCACTTCTAATGACCAAGTAAAAGTCGTATTTATATATTTAATCATGCCCATCATTCTTCATGTATACTCAACACGTTTAAATACATAAGATAATATTATGTTTTGAAGGATAAGATCCCTACTTTGCAAGAGAGGGTAGAAGAGCTCACACAGGCCAAGCAAATGGAGAGAAGACCTGCAGGTTTTTTCAAAATTTTAATCCAACATTTTATCAACTTTTATAAAAAATTGAATTTTAGCAAACCAAACAAGGGCTCAATCCTATCCACCTCTTCACACATCTTTTCTTCCATCTTTTGATGGATCATATATTCTCTATGTTGTTCGCCTTAAATGAGCTCTTCTATCTTCTCTTATAAAAGTAGCGATATGGTTCACAACATCACCATACCCCAAAACAATTAGACATGTCAAGCCTATGTGAAGTAGGTTGGGCAGGATAAATTTATATGTACTTTTACTTTGGTCATCGATCGCTTCTATCCATGCATCTTCATCGAAAAAAAGAGCTTTGTCTCTAGAGGATATAATGCAAATAAATTAAAATTATTATTGCATTAACTTTTTCAAACTTTTTATCCACAAATTCCGCAACTCCTTTTCTAGTTTGTGGGTACACGATAAGTCGATAACAAATCTGAAGTCGAGATCTCTCGTTTCTTCTCCCACTCGTGTTAAAGTCTCTTTGCTTGATCAAGGTGGCTCCGATTAGACAATTGTGGATAGTTTTCTTGATATTATAAATATTAAGCAATAAAATTTGTTTTTGATTGTGGAGCACTCTGACAGTGTACAAACGTAAGAGGTGATTAGATATTAGTCAAAATTATAAAGTCAAAGACGGTTCATTGAAAAGCTCGAAGTTACTTGTTTTATGCAAATCTAGGTGATTGGATCCAAGAACCAATTGGCGAGATCCATTTAGGAATCCGAGAACCAGTGTGCAGATCCATTTTAGATTAACATGTTCATATTTTTTCCATTTCTTAAAAAAAAAAGGGAAATTTTAGAGGAAAAGCCTTTTTCAATATTTGAAAACAATACACACTTTTAAATGCCATTTGTTTTTTCATCATTTTTTTTTTGTTTAAAAATTGTGCCATATAAGACCATATTTGAAAAATAAATGAATTTGACTTGCACTTGGACAGTTAAATATGTCAAGTTTTTAAATGAGAAAAATTTCGAAAGGCCGTGTGCTGTATCTAGTTATATGATTTTTGCAAAAAGTGCAATTGATTTGTTAATGCAATTAGTGACTTTGAAATAAAGAGAATGCTTCGCGTAGTCATTCATTATTGTATTTTATATTTTTTGATACATGTTCAAGTTGACCCTCCTTCGCCCTTATTTACATGGCAAAGTTGCCCTTTTCGTACGACTTTAGTGGCTTTTTAAATGGTTGGAAATTAAAGGTTGGGGATGGTGTTGTCAAGAAGTGAAGATTGGAGACAAAAGTGTAAAATGGATAGAAATTTGGGATGATGTTTGCAATCTTCCCTTCAAAATTCATGTTTAAGTGGGCACTAATCATCATACTCCGTGCGTGGCTAACAAAGTTATATTCTTTTATCCATACATTTCATAAGAATCATAATTTATCTGTTACTTCTACAAAATCCACAACTTATAAGTATCATATGCGTCATAATTTAACCTTTTATATTTCTAGTTTTTAGTATCACATACATCATCGGCCACTTTTCCAGACATAAATGAGATTGATATACCTAAAATATCATTATGAAAATTAGAAATAGAGAAAGTTAAAGCAACTTTTCAAATATGAAACGTGAGATGTAGAAAACAGTTTTTTAAGATGGATGAATACGATGATGTCAAATAAAAGATTTACACGTAGCGTGATTCATCTCATATCATCTCAATTTCTTGTGTGTATAAATACATGACAATGACGTTGGAATATACACTTAAGAGACAAAGCGATGAATCCTTCTGATAAAATTGATCTACAAATTTCCACCAGATAAAGTAAAGGTAAAGCAAAGAACACCTCTTTTGTCCTTACCCCCCTATCCTCCCACCTTACCTGTTTGTCTATTTGTCTGCTACTGTTTAAACTTAGGTATCTGGGCTTGTTGCTTTCTTCCTTTTTGCTTCTGTACACTGCAGTAGAAGTTATATGGATGATATGTACCCCTACCCCACTCTTTAGTCCTTTTACTACTTTTTCAATCCACTGAAGAAACAAGAAAAGACACCACTTCATTTTAATTGAATTTTCTGATAGAATTTTCTCCCATTCCTCTTTAAATTCCTTCCCTATGCCCACGTATTGGAAAGTGACAACTGATAGAAAGAACAAAAGTTCATTTCAAATTCTCTACACCTCTCACTCACAAGTCAATCTCATAATTTACCAGGTTTCTTGAACATTCTTCATCGACAAAGAATGGATGTAAGTGTAAGCTCTCGTTTTGAAGCGATTTGCAGTAAAATATATGACTTAGATTTTGAACTTGTTTATTTTTCTTGATGATGTGTAGGAATTTTACTTTAGGAGGAGCCATGTTCCAGCATTTGGTAGCTGGAATTGCAATGATGATCTTCCATTTACACAGTGCTTTGAATCTGCGAGACAAGCTGGGGTTTTCAGGTATAGCTACTCCGATGACGACCGGGATTTGTACGTCTCCGGTGATTTGTATGAGAATGATATTGTTACTCCGGCCATGATTGTTGTTCCTCGCGGCCGAGTAAGTAACTCTTTTTTTCTTTTAGTTGTCTTTATGAATATTTGATTTTGTTATTGTATGCATAGTAAGAAGTGTGCGTAATAATGCAGGCAAAAGTAGGTTATCATCAAGAAAAAGAAGGGAAAAAGGAAGCAGCATGGGTGGGGAGTGATTATGACACTGACATGAAATCTCCTGTCACGGCAGCGCCACCACCAAGACCACCGCCCAAGGCGGTGGATGAAGATTTATACAAGATTTCGCCGGAGCTCCTCCGTGCACAAACCAAAAGGGTAAGCCCTCTTCACCCCTCCTCCCCACGGTGAAAAACTTAGTGCAATACACGATTTCTAGATTTAAAGATTACTTTTTATGTGATTTTTGACAAGAATTGTCAAAGGAAAAAAGATCATTAAAAGAAGTAATAAAGATTAATTTTTTAATATGTAACCTTCCACCATCGTCTCCCAAAAACATTATCTTTAACTTTTTTTTCTTCATATTTTAGCATTTGCTTAAGTAAATCAACTGCTTTTAAGCTAAAAGATCAAAACTTTTATATTATTAATCTCATTATCTCCATTGTGACATTGTCTTTATATTATTTAATTGTAGTATCAAATTCAATAACTAAAAGCAGAAAGTAGTGGCAAAGCTTCCTGTGCAGATAAGTAACTTATTTTTTTAGACTCTAATGCACAACAAAACTATAAACTCTTTAGGAAATGGAACTTTTTTTTTATTTGTTAATTAAACGTTTTGAAAACAAGAGATTACTTTCAATTGTGTTACTTTTTTAAAACAAGCAACTTTAATAAGTGAGCAAAACATTTATATTATTTGTTACTTTTTCTCTGTGCAGAAGAAGGCACAGGGTTTCTTTTCAAGCTGCCTGCGGCCATCTCGTGTCTGTTGAAAATGGCGAAAAGCTGGTGGGATTTAGTAAATAAATATAAGCAAAAAAAGGAGAGAAATATTAATATAATTAATTAGTGGTTTTATTATGGTTTTATTGCGTGCTTAAGCAAGAAATTGTTGGCTCCAAGAAGATGAGATCGTGTGATAATGATAAAAATTAACAATTCTTGTTACTTTTACTGTGTTGAGGGAACATTGGAATTTGGGACCAAAAAGGCGTGCGAAAAAGTTTTAGTCTCGTATTATAATTATATAATGTTTGCATGCTTGCATCCTTTTTTTTTTGTTTACTTGTTCAATACGTACATTTGAAAGAATATTGTGGATGGAAAGAAATTTGACGAGTAATTATGAATGTACAATTGAAATTAATGTTTGATTTTAACTGAATTTATAAATTGTATCCCTTGTTGATGAATACAATTTACTATCTTTAACTGATACGATAGGAAATGGATTCTTCGGCTAGGTGTCCATCCACTCACAATATCCGTTGAAATATCTTATTCATTTGATGTTACAGATCAACCTCACTCTTGAGGTCAATGGCTTTTCTTTGCATTTTCAAACGGCATAGCAAATCCCCCAACTTAACCACCATTTCTTGATATGTTNATTCTTCGGCTAGGTGTCCATCCACTCACAATATCCGTTGAAATATCTTATTCATTTGATGTTACAGATCAACCTCACTCTTGAGGTCAATGGCTTTTCTTTGCATTTTCAAACGGCATAGCAAATCCCCCAACTTAACCACCATTTCTTGATATGTTCTTTCGGAGCCAAACTTCTTCTCGTGCGAAAACTTTTTTGAAATTTTTATAATAAGAATTATAT
>CAIGRP010035016.1:0-15231 GCA_903798385.1 Fraxinus cuspidata
CTTTTGCGCAATGAAAGGTGAAAAGTAGAGGTGATAATGCCAAAAAAATGAAAGGTAAGGACGTTGTGCACAATGACATTGAAAGGTGAAGACGTTCTGTGCTATTTACCCTTACAGTTTATATCATTTATTACATGGACATCATCATCTCCTTTGATTTTCCCAATACCTTTTCACATCGTTGTACCATATAGAGGAGGAGGTCAACCTAAACAACAATGTACATTTCGCATTTTCCTTACTAATTTAGGAATAATTAACAAAATTCTTTAATACTTATATTTACTTTTAAACATATATTTACACAATAAATATATTGCACGTAAACTCAAATAAATTCATACTTTTTAACTACACATTCTTCGAAACGTTACTATTTAAAACATCATTTTTTTTCAAAATAATGACTATCAAACATGGACATACTTTTAAATATATTTTTCTCAAAACACCGAGCACACTACCAGTAAAATTCACTATAAACGAACTAACTTACAGTATGATCCAGACTCGACTAATTCCTAATACTTTCTAACCTACTGCATGTAATCACCAAGCTCTCTTGGTCTGCATGCTATTGACCTATGAAATCGTCTATCTCTTGTGGATCACCAATAACTCCCTTATTCTCCTCCTGCAAGAACTCGTCAGCGCTCACTAACTGATATTTAGGGAGTGGTGTGTTTTGAGTAGGGTAAGGCCAAGCAAAATCCAACAAAAACCACTCAACTCAGCCAACCCAACCCAAACATATGTTTGGGTTAGTTTTTAAGTATAACTAGGTTGGATTGAGTTGGGTTTCGAGTTATGAACTAAAACACAACCTAGCCCAATACGTCTCAACCCAACTCGATAAATTAAAAAATTAGTATTTAAAAAAAAATAGACACTATGTTGAAAATAAGAGAATGATTTAAATTTATACATGTCTATATTTTTTAAACAAACTGATTGACATGAATATTATGAATAAATGCAAAGTTAGTTAACGATAAAATAGAAATTAAGGACATGATAATGAAATGAATGAGTCCCAAAAAATTGTAAAAAAGAAAATAATTCATAATTTCAAACTTATTTATACATTATTTTTCAGAAATAGTTCCTTATTTAGATGTTAAAAAATAAATAAAGTTTTCAAGTAATTTCAAATTTTGAAAAAGTCTAATGTCAACAAGAAGTAATTGAATTTAACTTTTATTGGGTCGAAGCTCAAACCAACCAACCAACCCAACCCAAATTGATCGAGTTTGAGTTGGGTTTAAACCAATGATTGGATTGAGTTAGTTTGATTTTAGATCAAATCGACCATGATGGGTTGAGTTTGGGTTGGAGGAAAAATCGACCCAACCCACGCCCACCCCTAGTTTTGAGAATTTGAATTTGATGTTTTCAATGTGTGATTGATTGATTTTAATGTAGGGAATTGGTGTCGAATCTCCTACAAATGAATTATGGGAAGAATATAGGATTAAATTATTTGTACACACAAAGTGTACACCTTGATGGCACCTCCCATGTGTAAAACATTTGGCAGTTAGTTGAAAAAGGTGTTGTCAAGATTAATGTGCTAAAATTTGCCAACTCATGTGAGCGTAAACTATTGTGTTAACCTTATGTACATATAGCATAGTCCAAAAATATAATGATTTAACCATACACGTGGACGAAATATAACTTGGATATATATAGTAGAAGGTGTTCAGGGTTGTTTAGGATTCAAAAAACTATTAAAAACGCGATATATGGTTTTCTCGAAAAAAGTTGGCGCTCGAGCAAAATCTCGGCGCCAGGCGAGCTCCGGGCTGACGCTCAAGCGAAACACGACGTTATGCTGGTGTTATGCTCACTGTTTTGAGCGTTGAGCATGATCTAGACGTTGAATGAGCATTAATACGACAAATTTATCTCCTCGTTCATATTCAAACCCAAAAACTCTAAATTGACATATACAACCTTATCATTGACTTTTATAGCTTTAATTTTGTCGAAAAAATTGTCAATTACAATAAACATAACAACTTTCACCACCAGAAAAAGGAAGAGTCGATCCACCACTACCTTCACTCACACCACTACTAGTGATTCCAACCCCAACCATCACGAACCACCACATGTCTACTAGATCTGTGTCCCATCTAATTGTCACATCCTTCACCATTTCAACCACTCCAGCCATCTCCATCGCCGCATTCCTTCACCACTACTACAATCTTTTATGAACTGAACTCACAAAACCATTAAAAAAGGGAAGAAAAGACTCGTTCTATCCGCCACCACCTTTATACACACCATAAATTGTCGATCCATGTCAACATCTCAGTTTTTCATTTTCTCCCACTTCACCCCTCGAAAATTCCAAATCCCCAATCCATTTTACTCTATAACAATAATAATAATAATAATAATAATAATAATAATAATAATAATAATAATAAATATTGTATGTTTTCAAATGGTTTTTGGATTACATTTTTGGCTAAACAGAATATCTCAAGATTTGGTATATTTTTTTTCCTGTTGATGTAGATTATGGATTTTTTAGTGAATATCATACATATTTTTATTAAAGTTAATCATCAAAATTGTCAATATATTCTTCTTGTTGATGTTGATTATGGATCAAATATGGAAAGAATTGCAACAAACTAAGTATATTGTAAACATTCCCTTATAACATGTTGCAAAATTATTTTGTTATATTAAAAGGATACTTGGAAAGCTTTCTTAAATATTCAGGAGTGAACTACATCAGTTTTACAAGTTTAATGATCAAAACTCAATCATCTTAAAGTAAAATGAATAATCAAAGATGTTTTATAAGTTTAGCGAACAATTAAAGACAAGTATAATAAGCAATCAGATACCTCTTTTCTTGCGTGGCAATTCGGTGTGGCGTGAGTTACGCAACCTATGCATTCCGTCTGCCATGTCACCAATTCCGTTAGAGTTGAATAACGAATGTCGTGCCAGTGATTGACATCAAACATTTTGACAAGTTTAGTAGTCAAAACTCGACATTGAAACTTCAATGAGCAATTTAAGATGCACACAAGTTCAGTGATTATTGAACAATTCCTTTTTTTTTCTGAAAAAAATGAATTTAAATATCTGCAAGGATGTGATTAGCTACTGATATATTGCATCAAAATAATTTCTTAAGCTCCAAAATAAGGACACAAAACTCAGGTTAATGACATGAAATCTGTTATTGTGAGGGTATAACTCAATAAATTCAAGGAGAAAATAGGTACACAAACAAAGCAAAACATTGTCATTCATCAACTACATTCTAAAATGACTTTGGTTTTATTCTGAAAAGAGATGAACCAGTCTGCAAATTCGTACAGACGGGATACTCCGAAAACTGCTTCTGAAATGTCTCATTGAGCAGCCTTTGGAGCTTTATTGGGTAGGATATTATCTGGAAGAATAAGTTCTGGGGGAGTTTCACGGACGACGCCAATCATTGAATCATACTCCTCGTCACGACGGGCGAACTTCCTTCGCAGCATCTTTTCAAACTCAATCTCGTCAAAGGGCTTCACATTTTCGGCAGCATGGACTTTTGCAAGGTTTGTATAATTGGTGGCTGACAGGGAGATGAAGGCTATTTCTTCGTCTGTAAGTTTCCTCAGGAACTTGGCCGGATTACCGCCCCAAACCTGCAATTCACAAAAAGGTAAGATAGTTCGACTGCACCTGTATAACTTTTAAG
The DNA here is from genome assembly GCA_903798385.1 of Fraxinus cuspidata. Lineage (NCBI taxonomy): Eukaryota > Viridiplantae > Streptophyta > Magnoliopsida > Lamiales > Oleaceae > Fraxinus > Fraxinus cuspidata. The sequence continues at coordinate 3,719 of CAIGRP010035016.1, forward strand.
ATCATATTTGGCCCGTAATACTAGACTTGACTAGACAATATAGTTAACAAGATTTTTAACTTCTTCATTCTTCCTTAATACTGATCAATGCTAATGCTATCTCTTCATCCATACCAAACATGCCATAAGGGAATTTTGGTTCACCATATTAGATAGGACAAGACAATATTATAGAGTAAGATTCTAAATTGTTGTTTTCTTTAATATTGATTGTCCAGTACTCTATAATCCACCTACCAAACAAGCCATAAGATCACAATTACATACAATTACAGTATTGTACTCAAGAAACTACAGGTACTCGGATAATTGACTAAGTTCATAGCAAAGCCCTGGGAGGGCTGCCAGCATAAACTCTCTCGTCACATTTTCTCACAAGGCTATATATAGTCTCCATTTAAAATTTAAAAAAATGCCCTAAAGAATTAGCATATATATTTCTCTCTTGATTTTTGAATTGCGGAGACTTTTAGAAGGTATACCTCCCCACAGGGGATGCGCGTATTCTGTCTCACGAGGGCTCCTGCAGCAACCATGGCATGTTTCTCTACAACCACTCCATCAAGCAATGTCGCACCCATACCAACAAATGCCTCATCCTCAACAGTGCAGCCATGTATAACTGCACTGTGGCCTGTACACGTTCAAATCCCAAACCCGATCAACTCTGAAACTGTTACTATCTAATATGTGGAAATCAAAATAAAACAAACTAAAAAAGTCATTCTGAAACTAATCTATAGAATACTAGCAGAGCGCTCACCAACAGTGACATGATCCCCAATGATGGTTGGGAGCACCTTCCCACTTAGATTAGATTTTGCCACATGCACGAGGGAATTGTCTTGTAAATTAGTTCCAGACCCAATAATGATGCTATTTACATCCCCTGGCAGAAAGAGGCACATTTGACAAAAAATTAACCAATAAAAGAAGGATAGACTGATTGAAATTACGTGACAGAACCTTTATACATGGAAAACACGATGCCGCATGCAACAAATATTAAACAATCACCTTATCAAGCAAAATTAGGTTATTTGCCTATTTGGATTTATAAAATTTTGACTTCGCTTTCAACATCAACATAGTAATTTTGTGCTAATGAATTTTCAACGTCGACATAGAATATACTTAATTTCAGTGCTACTACAATGAAGTTCTGAATGAAACACCTACCTCTCACAACACAGCCATACCAAATGGATGATCCTCTTCCTACTTGAACATCGCCAATGATGGAAGCACTTGGGGCAATAAACGCATCCTTATCGACAGATGGAGCTTTGTCAAATATGTTCATTAGAGTTCGATGCCTAGACACTAAAATTAATATCCATTAGATGAAAGGAGAAAAAAAAAAGCATAAGAAAAGAACAAAATATTCGATGTTAGCTACAAAGGGAGCTAGCTATGACCCATTTGCTATAGAGGGTACTTCAAAGGTACTTTAGTGGTGACTGGTGAGCAGGGTTTGGAATGCCAGAAAAGTTCTGAGGTAGTAAATTCTAGGTGGAACTTGCAAAGTATACAGCTTTGAGCTAATGGCTATACCTGAAGATCATGATTTGCACATTTTGTACTTGCCCTCACCTACGAAGAAGAAGCTTTAGTTGGAATGAGCTCAAGCTCTTGCTTGTTAATGCTGTCATCACAGCTGAAGCATCAACATTCTTAATGTTTTAACAGCTCACTAATATGATACTTTGAAAATGTGGGTCAATAATAGGTTATACTAAATTCTAGATAACAAATTACGGTACATCCTAAAGTGATTCTTGTTTTCCCACTAACAGCCAAAATATAAAAGAACACAAGAACTTTATCCAACAAAACCATGTAGCTGAGATTGATGCTCCTACAAATGTGAGACATAAAGTTCAGTACAACTGATTATCAAGCCATGATATGCTAGCTTTTTAGAGGTGATTGCTTAAGGTGTTTGTATTTTTACCACTTTGTGACTGAAAGACGCTGTGGTTCTTCCACAACGGCAATGCACCTGATACTTTATATTGCATATACCCAAGAAGTATATTCAAACAGGTCCATTCAAACAGATCCATTGTATAACTGCTTCAAATTGAGCTAAGTCTATTTCCATGAACACCATTTTACCATAAAAGAAACAGAATGAACAAGTAGGAATATTCTGTTTTGTATCCAAATATTAAGCACTTGTATCCAAACAATAAGAGATTTAATGTTTGTGCAAAATGGCACAACACTTTCTCCTGTCTAAATCTGCATATATGTATATCTCAGAAATGTCTGCTTCTTATATAATAGGAAAATTGCAGCCATACTCCCCAGTCTTCAGGTGGATTGAGAAATGGGTGCCCGTTCTAATTTTCTTCGTAAAAGGGTAACCAAACTTGTAATTACCCAGCAACTAGGTTCCTTCTAAGCAATAGTGGGTAAAAATATCCGAAACAGATAGAACAAGACTGGAACTGGACTATCTGCTTCAGTCTGGTTATACAAAAAAATTAATTTTGGTTCTTCTAAACCATGAATCAACTAGTTCGAGCCAGTTCTCAGTTTTCTCATTGAAACCGTCAAACTGAAAAAGAACCGATTCCCTGGTATAGGTTCTGTATCAAAATAGCCATTAGGCTCACTACTAACATTCTCTCCCTCCAAATTGATCGCCATTTTTATACTTAAATCTTCAAGGCTGTTAGCTGCCGAGGGGTGGATTGCCTAACAGATTTCGTTTCTATTACATGCGTGTAAATAACAAGCATTTCTCTGGTTGTTACATGGAAGTTGTTTTGTAAACATATCAGTGTGCGAGTTTATCTCTTCTCTATTTTATCAAATGAAGTTCACTCTAAGAAATATCATTTTTTTCCTTGACCGACTTATTCCCAAATAGCATATCCATGCACCTCTCCCTCCAACAACTCACCCTTTTGTGGGTGCCAGGTATGTGTTTATGAGTAGTCATTATGTCAAATCTAGAAATTCCCCAGCTTATTTCTTTCTGGAATGTTTTTTGGCCCTTCTGTTTGTGGAAAATTGCACTTTTGATATGCTGCAACAAGTGCTTTAAACTGATTCAACTTAAGAGGACCGAATTAGGAATGACTGGCTCAGGCACTTATCCTTCAAATAAACAAAGTGATTCTGTTAGAGAAAACCCATATTGAATCTTGTTTGGTTGAGCAATCCAGATCGAATTGGACCGGGCCAGGGCAGGCCTATTTCTAAGGCATTGAATCCATTGAAAAGTCAACGCTCCCATGTTAAAATAAATAAAAACTATGAAGAAAAATCCCTATTAAACCTCCACCGTCCATGAATAACCGAAGAAACAAGCAAAGCAAATTTACCATAAGCCAATGTCCCTGTTTCGTTCCCCAATCTTTCATGCATTCTAAACTTTATAATCCAGTGTACATATTCCTCAAACTAATTTCAGCATCTCCACACCGAATCCTTTGTCTCTGTACATTCTATAGCATTATCAGTGATTTTATATAGTTTATAGAGTCTTTATTATCCTGAATTGATAGCTTTTAAAAAAATAACATGTACCTCATTAAAATGAACAAGGAGTTCATGTTTAACCTTTCTCTCTCTCTTTTTTGCCTCTTTATCAGTAATTCTGTCCTTTCCAACATAAAAAAATTTCAACTACCAACCAAGACGAAAAGAGCACAAACAAGATTATTTGAGTCCTTACACAAACAAAAATATTTCCCTGAGCAGCTCACACCTAATTGATAGATCTAACATCAATTTTTACAGTTCCAAACAAGCCATTACACTGATTATGGACATCAAAAGTAAGAACACTAATGAGTACATTTGAACATCAAATTCTTCAGAATTCATGGCATCCCTTATTTTCATTTTCTAACCTAAATTTTGATGAAATCCCACTTCCCCATTTCTATTTTTGTATGATATTTCCATTCTTTTCAACAAATGTTCAATTTTTAAGACATCCCGCAGATAATTTTCCTATCCCGTTTTCCACTCAGCAAATTACTTAATTAAAGAGCTTAAATACCAAGCCCAACAATAATTTCCATTCTCACTAAAATACATTAAGACCATATAAAGGTGGATCAAAAGCTAAAATGAAGGAAACGGGGATCTGGGGTTTGAAGGAAAAATAAAAAATAAAATATGGGCGTACGTTGTTCTTGGAAGTAGTAATTTCCTTGGAGGCGACAGCCGAGACGATCCATTGCTTGGCCCGTCTCTCGAATCCAAAATCCCAAGGTGTAAACTGCTTTCCCCAAAGTCCCCATTTCGAATTTACGTCTTCTTCTTCCTCTGTTGATTGACCAGCTTATCTGCCCGAAAATAAAAAGGCTTTCAAGTTGCTTCGTACAATTCGATGATTGAAGACTGGAGAAGGATGATTACTGGGCGCTGGGTCGACGGCAAGGAATTAGTGGCCGGCCATTTAACCGTGTAATAATAATAATCACTGCATACTAAAAGAGCTGCTGATATGCGTCCCCATTTCTAAAAAGTCCCCCTTTTTTTAATTCACCGAAATTCGTCAACACTTTTTACACCATCATTTCTGCTTCTCCATTATCTCACGCAACCATTCATTCCTCCTCAATTTTTCCACGCAACCTCCCATTGCAAACTTATCCTACGTTTCCATTTACAAGGCTAATGCTGTCAAACAGTATATTTTTTGCTCGTAGAAGAATTTGACAAACTCGTACATTTGGAATACACCTCAAGCTTGGATTATAATTTCCCCCTTTTTTGTGTCATTATAAAGCCATTCATTTATATTAATTTTTCTTCGAATCCTCTGGTGACTGGTTTCTTCTTCTGTGTTTTGTTTTCTCAATTGAATTTGCAGGCTTTTTACTTTCTCTGAAGAGGAGATATTGTAAGAGTTCTTCACTTTGACAAGCTTTTCTGATTTCACAAACCTTTTCAACTGGGTTGAGAGAATTTTCTTGATTTGGGGGTTAGAATTTAATGGGTTTTATGAGATGTGAATATATATATAATGAACTTTATGTTTGACAATGTGAGTTAAATTTTAAAATTGAAATTGATGCTTTAAATTAGAAACTTGAAATTGAGATCGATGCTTTAAATTAGAAACTTGAGTATGGGATTTGATGATTTTGTTGGGTAAATTTGCATAAATTAATTCATTTTTTTTTATATGGATTGTGAAGATTCCATTGACTTATTTAATTAAATTTGTATCTCTGAATATTGGGAGCAAAAAAAAAAAAAAATTCCTTTGGCGCGCACGAAATGGTTTCATGGAGAAACCTAAGTGCGCGCATCAAAAAAAAAATCCTCCGGCGCGCACATAGGTTTCTCCGTGCGCGCACGAAAAAAAAAACCTGAGTGCGCGTGCAGAGATTTTTTATTTTTTTTAATAATGAGATACATTTTCTTTTGTTACAATTTTTCCTATTCTCAAAGTCGAATCAAGATAATATACATATTTTAAAACATCTTGTCATATTGTGAATTGTGAATGGATTGCATAAGAATCCTCGAATTAGTTTGTATTTGTATTTCGAGTTTGTAAATATAATTTGTATGTCGATACTTATTTTTTATTTTGTTACACACTTATTTTTTATATGTCGATGCTTATTCTTTATCTTCTTACACACTTATTTGTAACACTATCCAATTAACGTGCAGCGCACGTTTGCCACGCTAGTAATAAGATAAAAAGGTAAAAAATGTTTAAAATATTGAAGAAGATAAAAGAAAAGAAAACAACCGACATGTGATTTTGATGATTTGCCGACCCTGACCCACGTCGATCATTGTCGAAGATAGCCATTTCTCGACAAGGTTAGTTTGTTCAGCTTTGTAGTTAACTTTTAAATGAATACATCAATCATTTATGTGTCAATTTTCTCCATTCAGATATTTTCCATGTAATTAATATGTACTAGCCTATAGTTGTGTATAGAGGTTGCAAATGAGTCAAGCTGTTCGTAGGCTTGATCGCTCAACTCATGAAAATATGGCTAGTGAGTCGCTCGGCTCGTTAAAAGACTAGCCCGAACCCGAGCCAAGCCTAGGTTCGCGTCCCCACGAGCGGCTCATGGGCTCGAAGTTAGGCGAGTCACGAGCACACCTATTTGTATCAGTGACCAAAACAGTCACCGAATTCCCCCCTCTTTTTATTGGCCTATAAATACCCATCTCAATCTCTCTTTTTTCCACCCAACTCTCACTCTTTACTCTCTATTCTCTTCTACATTTTACATTATAAATTATAATCTTGATTTTACAATCTATCTTCTAGATTACTACATAGTTTATATTCATTTCTCAATTCTACTTCTACATTCAATTTCAATTATACTATATCAATTATCACACTATAAATTTTCAATTACAATCTTACANTATAAATTATAATCTTGATTTTACAATCTATCTTCTAGATTACTACATAGTTTATATTCATTTCTCAATTCTACTTCTACATTCAATTTCAATTATTTAATATCAATTATCGCACTACAAATTTTCAGTTACAATCTTACACGTCAACTTTATTTCAATTCTTGATTTGTTACTTACTATATATTTTATATCAATTCGCAAATGGATTCTCGCTCATTTGTTGAAGGCTTGTTCGGCATCGGGGGCGAATCACCTATCACGCTGCAATGTCAATTTTAGAATGAATTTGCCGATCTAAACGAAGTTCCTATTTCGAAAAATATTCTAAATTTCGATACTCATGGAAGTAGTAATCCAATTGATTTGAATGACGTTGATGTTTTCAAGGCGGAACATGAATTAGATATTCCCGATATAAGAGGGAAGCGAAAGGGGCAAAAGCACACAAAATGTTGGGATCATTATAAATGGATTCAAACAGGTTGTGCGGTCGATGAAGTTGCAGAATCTAAAATAGTATGTAAATACTGTTAACAACGATTTTCATGGCAAAAAGGTATTGGAACTACCCACCTCAACCGTCATTATAAAGCATGTGCGGTCAAACACGAGCTTCTTCTTGCCGGTCAAACACAATTGCAATTTGGTAGTCTAGGCACCGATTCTACTGCTACACCACTTTCTATGTAGATGTATTCATAGGAGAAAGTTCGAATGAGAATGGTAAAATTCGTTGTTGCTGCTGAGTTACCTCTAGCAATAGCGGACAATCAACATTTCGTCTCATACATGAAAAAATATCTTCAACCGAAGGACGTTGTGGTAAGTCGAAACACGCTTCGTTCAGATACAATTGAATATTTTCTTCGTACAAAAAAACTGTTGATGTTTGATTTAGAAAAACATGGGGGGTTATATCTTTAACTTCAGTTATATGGGAGGGGATTAATAAAAGAGGTTATATAGCTGCAACTGCACACTACATAGACCCACTTTGCTGTATGCATAAAAAAAATTATTGCTTTTAAAATTATTGAGTTCCCTTAAAACGTAACAACATATATAACGCTATTATGAACATTATTAGAAAATATCATTATGAGAGTAAAATTCATTCATTTACATTCGACAACGCTAGTGTTAATAAGGTAGTTATCGATAAATTGTGCAGAGTACTGCAACCCGATTTCGATGATTATTTGTTTATTAATCGATGTGTGTGCCATATTTTTAATTTAATAGTGTCGAACGATTTGAAACATATTAAGAATGAAATTCAAAGAATTGAGGATGCAATAGTGTATATCATGATTTCACCAATTAGAAAACAAGTATTTGAAATATTTTTTGCCGAATATGGAGTGACGAATACGAAAACATTTATTAATGACGTAGGACATAGATAAAACTCTACTTACTTATTGTTAAAATCATGCAAAGACTTTGAACATTTAATAACTGAATTTTATAACAATATGCATATTAGAAACGATGATGATACTATTTTGATTGAATCCGATTGGATTTTAGATTTTAAAATTAAAAAAATGATTCTACAAATATTTTGTCTAGAGTTTACTATCCCCACTACTTGTACGGTACTTGAACGTCTTTATATAATTGTTAGGGCTTTACATAAATATAAAAATGACCCCGATTTTAGTGCAATTATATATGCCATTGAATTAAAGTTTAGAAAATATTGGAAAGACTCGCCTATGTTATTTCCATTAGCATGCATCATGGACCTCGGTATAGTTTATTGGATACCAAATTTGTAATTGATCAGATTCAAGAGATTTAACTTTTAATACACCTATCACTTATAAAAATTTAGAACAAACTTTATATGAAATGTATGAATTTATGCAAAACGAATGAGTACAAATATTAAACGGTACCCTCTACACTTACTCTTCCCATAGATATACCAGAAGAACGTTGAAGTATTAACTTTATTCGAAGACATTAACTTATATAGATATGATTCAAATGTATGTGATTCCTCTAGTAGTAGTTTGTCTACCGCATGTAATTAAACATCAGACGCAAGTTCAAATACATTGCCTGTCGAATTAATTGATTACTTTAGGGTGTGTTTGAGTCACATTATTTTGAAAGAATTCATTTTGAAATAGTAGATTGATAGAGAATGTGTGGTTGAAAAAGAATGAAAAGTTATTGGTGTGATGGAAAATATTATTTTATTGAGAAATGTGTGATTGAAAATGAGATGATTACTTTAGGGTGTGTTTGAGTCACATTATTTTGAAAGAATTCATTTGGGAATAGTAGATTGATAGAGAATGTGTGGTTGAAAAAGAATGAAAAGTTATTGATGTGATGGAAAATATTATTTTATTGAGAAATGTGTGATTGAAAATGAGTAGAAGAATACGAAAAAAAATTTTAATGTGGCTCAAACTGGGGCTTAATCATAATATGCCTAATAACAAAATAATTAAGAAAAGTTAAGAAAAAGTAATTGAATTCTGGAGAAAGTACGAACAACGATGGCCAGTGGTTCTGCGATGACAAAAGATCATCGCTCGAGCGAAAAAAGCAGAGAGTCATGGCACTGGACTGTCGCTCAAGCGACAGCCTTGCATGCTGTATTCCAATTTTCTTCAAACTTTGGACTACAGTTTCTCATTCATCCAGATTCTAAATATACCACGACGATCTACTCGACGAGTAGAATAAGTTAGTATATTTACATTTGTAATTTGACCAACAGATCAAGTCCGAATATTTGGCCAAAGTTGATACGAAGTCACTTTTTATGGTTTCTACTTAACCAAAATTTCAATCTTAAAATCAAATTCCAACAATCCCCCTTCCTGAGTGAAATACTATCCGACTTACTTGGCTAATTGGTGAAGGTGATATCTTGAACCATTCATCCGTTAATGTAAGCCAAGACAATAATACTCACACAATGTCTTCTCTAAATCATTCATGATTCTCACGATTGTGTTCATTTTGGCCATGAACAAATTTTGAGTTTCATAAGTGTTTAGAAAGTTGTAGCCTAGACCAATTCTCATTGAAGCGGCCCGACTTTACACTTATATAGGTGACCTCCTATTAAGAATATTCTACCCTACTACACTTGACTTTAACAAGATATATGAATCATTAAAAGATTATCTTAATATTCAACACTTTGCAGAAAGCACTTTAATTATCACATGAATGATTATGAATAATTTCCCAAGTGTTTTATGGATTTTTCATAACTTAGTTGTCCCTTTGAACCACGATCTTGGGATCTCCAATCAACAAGGTATGGTTACCATTAGAAAGACTCTTACATAATATGCTTAGTCTCATTCCTTTCAACATGCACTATACTTGATCTCTTAGTAAATATCTTAAAGGTACCACGAGTTTACATCATTGAGATCTACTGCTTGTGGTATTTGTCTAAAACATATATGTCTAAATGTACCATTACATGTGACTTAGTATATTATTAAATATAGCTACCAAACGATCGATTCATTTAATAGATACAAATTATCACCAACTAAGAAATCCTCTTATGAAGCTACATGCTTCTCACTAGCTTTATCTAAAATTTTATCAATTTCCAAACACGGTTGGAAGATCTCTATCAACATTACACTGGTCAGTCATATTTACTAGTGGATTTCAGAATAATGGGTATTTAACATTGAACTATACAATGATTTATGAATATTTTTCAAATATTCCAATTTGCATATCCAAACAAGTGTCATAATTTGCTTTCAACCTATTTCATCCACTTTAGACTGAGTGTATATATAATTAGTATAAGGATTGCCTACCTAATCGCTTTCATAGATATCTTTATAAGATTATAAGGTATAGGGAATTGTAACTTTTAAACTAAGTCACCCCACAATTACTCAATTAGGAATACATATACAATCTAGTAATGATGCATTCCACAAGTTTTAAAATTTTCTATATAAGTTCACAAACATTAATGTTAACCCCCACATTTTTGGGTTGTACTTGAACTTAGAGTTCAACAACTCTTTCACAGTTCAATTCATTTATCAAATAGATAATATCTATATCGAATGCTTCCTGAAAGTCTAAGTACTTTTAAAATAGTGGTCGTCAATTCACAATTTATTTCAATTGAAATTGCATACAATGTACTTCAATCCAACTATATTTTGATCACATAAACCAACAATACTATTCCAAACATAAACCAACTTAATTGGTTCCACACATTCTAGTGTAGTATAGTACAACAATGAAGATGGTTAAGCATCTTGATTCACAAGAATTGAAACTTCTCCAAACATATGTAATTTATTGAATTTGTGACATTTCACATGATAGTATTGTTTCATGTCAAATCATGGGGGTACCAATTCACCTTATTTGTCATATTCCAACTTGAAAGAGTAAATCAAATATATGTTGAAAAGTTGTGTTCTCAAAAGATACAAGGACACACCTTTTGGAATTAATTTCTACGTAGAGACACACCTATTGAAAAATAATCATACCAAAATTCACGATCTTTCATATGAAAGGACACATCTTTTCATCTAAATTGATTCTAAAATATTTCATAATATTCTATTTAATTTTCCAACAATTCCAAGTAATTAAGCAGCTTAATTTTCATTACTAAGGGTGTGCTTGAGCCACATTATTTTGAAAAAATGTATTCTGAAATAGTATTGATAGAGAATTTGTGGTTGAAAAAGAATGAAAAGTTATTGACGTGATAGAAAATATTATTTTATTGAAGAATGTGTAGTTGAAAATGAGTAGAATAATGAAAATGAAAATTTTAATGTGTACCAAAAAAATGCTAAATAATGATTTCCACTTTAATTAAATTAGAGCAAAATCAAATTTTGTTATACTCTTATATAAATATAATTCTGCATAAATCATCTCACTTAATTTCATCGAATTACTGAGGCTATTATCATCAAGACATGAAATCAACCAACTAATTTACCATGTCATTTTTCATCCAATAAAAGGAACAGTCATGAAAGTTTATATACTTTAAACAAATAGTTGGCATTCTTCCAACATTTATCCATGTCCAATGGTTAGGAGTAAATTTCTCATTTCTAACCATTTGTTATCGACTCGTATTAGTCTCAACAATACCCAACTCATCA